>OY720445.1:8870455-9023667 GCA_963082915.1 Dolichopus griseipennis | reverse complement strand
GACCATAATTTAAAAAACAAAATTTTGGTTACATGGAAATTTTAGTAATGATCACGAATTAAAGCTAGAATCGCTCTAAGACGCTTCTAAGTGCCTTAAAATTGAGTTTAAAGAATTCCATGACAAAAATTATAAAAATTTAATTAAGTATAAAATCGCTCTAAAATGCTTCTAAGTGCCTTAAAATTGAGTTTAAAGTTTAGCAAGACCATAATTTAAAAAACAAAATTTTGGTTACATGGAAATTTTAGTAATGATCACGAATTAAAGCTAGAATCGCTCTAAGACGCTTCTAAGTGCCTTAAAATTGAGTTTAAAGTTTAGCAAGACCATAATTTAAAAACAAAATTTTGGTTACATGGAAATTTTAGTAATGATCACGAATTAAAGCTAGAATCGCTCTAAGACGCTTCTAAGTGCCTTAAAATTGAGTTTAAATTCCATGACAAAAATTATAAAAATTTAATTAAAATAAAATCGCTCTAAAATGCTTCTAAGTGCCTTAAAATTGACTTTAAAGTTTAGCAAGACCATAATTTAAAAACAAAATTTTGGTTACATGGAAATTTTAGTAATGATCACGAATTAAAGCTAGAATCGCTCTAAGACGCTTCTAAGTGCCTTAAAATTGAGTTTAAAGAATTCCATGACAAAAATTATAAAAACTTAATTAAATATAAAATCGCTCTAAAATGCTTCTAAGTGCCTTAAAATTGACTTTAAAGTTTAGCAAGACCATAATTTAAAAACAAAATTTTGGTTACATGGAAATTTTAGTAATGATCACGAATTAAAGCTAGAATCGCTCTAAGACGCTTCTAAGTGCCTTAAAATTGAGTTTAAAGAATTCCATGACAAAAATTATAAAAACTTAATTAAATATAATCGCTCTAAAATGCTTCTAAGTGCCTTAAAATTGACTTTAAAGTTTAGCAAGACCATAATTTAGAAACAAAATTTTGGTTACATGGAAATTTTAGTAATGATCACGAATTAAAGCTAGAATCGCTCTAAGACGCTTCTAAGTGCCTTAAAATTGAGTTTAAAGAATTCCATGACAAAAATTATAAAAATTTAATTAAGTATAAAATCGCTCTAAAATGCTTCTAAGTGCCTTAAAATTGACTTTAAAGTTTAGCAAGACCATAATTTAAAAAACAAAATTTTGGTTACATGGAAATTTTAGTAATGATCACGAATTAAAGCTAGAATCGCTCTAAGACGCTTCTAAGTGCCTTAAAATTGAGTTTAAAGTTTAGCAAGACCATAATTTAAAAAACAAAATTTTGGTTACATGGAAATTTTAGTAATGATCACGAATTAAAGCTAGAATCGCTCTAAGACGCTTCTAAGTGCCTTAAAATTGAGTTTAAATTCCATGACAAAAATTATAAAAATTTAATTAAAAATAAAATCGCTCTAAAATGCTTCTAAGTGCCTTAAAATTGACTTTAAAGTTTAGCAAGACCATAATTTAAAAAACAAAATTTTGGTTACATGGAAATTTTAGTAATGATCACGAATTAAAGCTAGAATCGCTCTAAGACGCTTCTAAGTGCCTTAAAATTGAGTTTAAAGAATTCCATGACAAAAATTATAAAAACTTAATTAAATATAAAATCGCTCTAAAATGCTTCTAAGTGCCTTAAAATTGACTTTAAAGTTTAGCAAGACCATAATTTAAAAAACAAAATTTTGGTTACATGGAAATTTTAGTAATGATCACGAATTAAAGCTAGAATCGCTCTAAGACGCTTCTAAGTGCCTTAAAATTGAGTTTAAAGAATTCCATGACAAAAATTATAAAAACTTAATTAAATATAAAATCGCTCTAAAATGCTTCTAAGTGCCTTTAAATTGACTTTAAAGTTTAGCAAGACCATAATTTAAAAAACAAAATTTTGGTTACATGGAAATTTTAATAATGATCACGAATTAAAGCTAGAATCGCTCTAAGACGCTTCTAAGTGCCTTAAAATTGAGTTTAAAGAATTCCATGACAAAAATTATAAAAATTTAATTAAAAATAAAATCGCTCTAAAATGCTTCTAAGTGCCTTAAAATTGACTTTAAAGTTTAGCAAGACCATAATTTAAAAAACAAAATTTTGGTTACATGGAAATTTTAGTAATGATCACGAATTAAAGCTAGAATCGCTCTAAGACGCTTCTAAGTGCCTTAAAATTGAGTTTAAAGAATTCCATGACAAAAATTATAAAAACTTAATTAAATATAAAATCGCTCTAAAATGCTTCTAAGTGCCTTAAAATTGACTTTAAAGTTTAGCAAGACCATAATTTAAAAAACAAAATTTTGGTTACATGGAAATTTTAGTAATGATCACGAATTAAAGCTAGAATCGCTCTAAGACGCTTCTAAGTGCCTCAAAATTGAGTTTCAAGAATTCCATGACAAAAATTATAAAAATTTAATTAAGTATAAAATCGCTCTAAAATGCTTCTAAGTGCCTTAAAATTGACTTTAAAGTTTAGCAAGACCATAATTTAAAAACAAAATTTTGGTTCATTGGAAATTTTAGTAATGATCACGAATTAAAGCTAGAATCGCTCTAAGACGCTTCTAAGTGCCTTAAAATTGAGTTTAAAGAATTCCATGACAAAAATTATAAAAATTTAATTAAGTATAAAATCGCTCTAAAATGCTTCTAAGTGCCTTAAAATTGACTTTAAAGTTTAGCAAGACCATAATTTAAAAAACAAAATTTTGGTTACATGGAAATTTTAGTAATGATCACGAATTAATGCTAGAATCGCTCTAAGACGCTTCTAAGTGCCTTAAAATTGAGTTTAAAGTTTAGCAAGACCATAATTTAAAAAACAAAATTTTGGTTACATGGAAATTTTAGTAATGATCACGAATTAAAGCTAGAATCGCTCTAAGACGCTTCTAAGTGCCTCAAAATTGAGTTTAAAGAATTCCATGACAAAAATTATAAAAATTTAATCAAGTATAAAATCGCTCTAAAATGCTTCTAAGTGCCTTAAAATTGAGTTTAAAGTTTAGCAAGACCATAATTTAAAAAACAAAATTTTGGTTACATGGAAATTTTAGTAATGATCACGAATTAAAGCTAGAATCGCTCTAAGACGCTTCTAAGTGCCTTAAAATTGAGTTTAAAGAATTCCATGACAAAAATTATAAAAACTTAATTAAATATAAAATCGCTCTAAAATGCTTCTAAGTGCCTTAAAATTGACTTTAAAGTTTAGCAAGACCATAATTTAAAAAACAAAATTTTGGTTACATGGAAATTTTAGTAATGATCACGAATTAAAGCTAGAATCGCTCTAAGACGCTTCTAAGTGCCTTAAAATTGAGTTTAAAGAATTCCATGACAAAAATTATAAAAACTTAATTAAATATCAAATCGCTCTAAAATGCTTCTAAGTGCCTTAAAATTGACTTTAAAGTTTAGCAAGACCATAATTTAAAAAACAAAATTTTGGTTACATGGAAATTTTAGTAATGATCACGAATTAAAGCTAGAATCGCTCTAAGACGCTTCTAAGTGCCTTAAAATTGAGTTTAAAGAATTCCATGACAAAAATTATAAAAATTTAATTAAGTATAAAATCGCTCTAAAATGCTTCTAAGTGCCTTAAAACTGACTTTAAAGTTTAGCACGACCATAATTTAAAAAACAAAATTTTGGTTACATGGAAATTTTAGTAATGATCACGAATTAAAGCTAGAATCGCTCTAAGACGCTTCTAAGTGCCTTAAAATTGACTTTAAAGTTTAGCACGACCATAATTTAAAAAACAAAATTTTGGTTACATGGAAATTTTAGTAATGATCACGAATTAAAGCTAGAATCGCTCTAAGACGCTTCTAAGTGCCTTAAAATTGAGGTTAAAGAATTCCATGACAAAAATTATAAAAATTTAATTAAGTATAAAATCGCTCTAAAATGCTTCTAAGTGCCTTAAAATTGACTTTAAAGTTTAGCAAGACCATAATTTAAAAAACAAAATTTTGGTTACATGGAAATTTTAGTAATGATCACGAATTAAAGCTAGAATCGCTCTAAGACGCTTCTAAGTGCCTTAAAATTGAGTTTAAAGAATTCCATGACAAAAATTATAAAAATTTAATTAAATATAAAATCGCTCTAAAATGCTTCTAAGTGCCTTAAAATTGACTTTAAAGTTTAGCAAGACCATAATTTAAAAAACAAAATTTTGGTTACATGGAAATTTTAGTAATGATCACGAATTAAAGCTAGAATCGCTCTAAGACGCTTCTAAGTGCCTTAAAATTGAGTTTAAAGAATTCCATGAAAAAAATTATATAAACTTAATTAAACATAAAATCGCGCTAAAATGCTTCTAAGTGCTTTAAAATTGACTTTCAATTTTAGCAAGACAAAATTTATAAAAATTTAATTAAATATAAAATCGCTCTAAAATGCTTCTAAGTGCCTTAAAATTGACTTTAAAGTTTAGCAAGACCATAATTTAAAAAACAAAATTTTGGTTACATGGAAATTTTAGTAATGATCACGAATTAAAGCTAGAATCGCTCTAAGACGCTTCTAAGTGCCTTAAAATTGAGTTTAAAGAATTCCATGAAAAAAATTATATAAACTTAATTAACATAAAATCGCGCTAAAATGCTTCTAAGTGCTTTAAAATTGACTTTCAATTTTAGCAAGACCATAATTTAAAAAACGAAATTTGGGTTACATGGAAATTTTAGTGATGATCACGAATTAAAGCTAGAATCGCTCTAAGACGCTTCTAAGTGCCTTAAAATTGAGTTTAAAGAATTCCATGACAAAAATTATAAAAACTTAATTAAATATAAAATCGCTCTAAAATGCTTCTAAGTGCCTTAAAATTGACTTTAAAGTTTAGCAAGACCATAATTTAAAAAACAAAATTTTGGTTACATGGAAATTTTAGTAATGATCACGAATTAAAGCTAGAATCGCTCTAAGACGCTTCTAAGTGCCTCAAAATTGAGTTTAAAGAATTCCATGACAAAAATTATAAAAATTTAAATAAATATAAAATCGCTCTAAAATGCTTCTAAGTGCCTTAAAATTGACTTTAAAGTTTAGCAAGACCATAATTTAAAAACAAAATTTTGGTTACATGGAAATTTTAGTAATGATCACGAATTAAAGCTAGAATCGCTCTAAGACGCTTCTAAGTGCCTTAAAATTGAGTTTAAAGAATTCCATGACAAAAATTATAAAAATTTAATTAAGTATAAAATCGCTCTAAAATGCTTCTAAGTGCCTTAAAATTGACTTTAAAGTTTAGCAAGACCATAATTTAAAAAACAAAATTTTGGTTACATGGAAATTTTAGTAATGATCACGAATTAAAGCTAGAATCGCTCTAAGACGCTTCTAAGTGCCTTAAAATTGAGTTTAAAGTTTAGCAAGACCATAATTTAAAAAACAAAATTTTGGTTACATGGAAATTTTAGTAATGATCACGAATTAAAGCTAGAATCGCTCTAAGACGCTTCTAAGTGCCTTAAAATTGAGTTTAAGGAATTCCATGAAAAAAATTATATAAACTTAATTAAACATAAAATCGCTCTAAAATGCTTCTAAGTGCCTTAAAATTGAGTTTAAAGTTTAGGAAGACCATAATTTAAAAAACAAAATTTTGGTTACATGGAAATTTTAGTAATGATCACGAATTAAAGCTAGAATCGCTCTAAGACGCTTCTAAGTGCCTTAAAATTGAGTTTAAAGAATTCCATGACAAAAATTATAAAAATTTAATTAAGTATAAAATCGCTCTAAAATGCTTCTAAGTGCCTTAAAATTGACTTTAAAGTTTAGCACGACCATAATTTAAAAAACAAAATTTTGGTTACATGGAAATTTTAGTAATGATCACGAATTAAAGCTAGAATCGCTCTAAGACGCTTCTAAGTGCCTTAAAATTGAGTTTAAAGAATTCCATGACAAAAATTATAAAAATTTAATTAAGTATAAAATCGCTCTAAAATGCTTCTAAGTGCCTTAAAATTGACTTTAAAGTTTAGCAAGACCATAATTTAAAAAACAAAATTTTGGTTACATGGAAATTTTAGTAATGATCACGAATTAAAGCTAGAATCGCTCTAAGACGCTTCTAAGTGCCTTAAAATTGAGTTTAAAGAATTCCATGACAAAAATTATAAAAATTTAATTAAATATAAAATCGCTCTAAAATGCTTCTAAGTGCCTTAAAATTGAGTTTAAAGTTTAGCAAGACCATAATTTAAAAAACAAAATTTTGGTTACATGGAAATTTTAGTAATGATCACGAATTAAAGCTAGAATCGCTCTAAGACGCTTCTAAGTGCCTTAAAATTGAGTTTAAAGAATTCCATGACAAAAATTATAAAAACTTAATTAAATATAAAATCGCTCTAAAATGCTTCTAAGTGCCTTAAAATTGACTTTAAAGTTTAGCAAGACCATAATTGAAAAAACAAAATTTTTGATCACGAATTAAAGCTAGAATCGCTCTAAGATGCTTCTAAGTGCCTTAAAATTGAGTTTAAAGAGTTCCATGACAAAAATTATAAAAATTTAATTAAATATAAAATCGCTCTAAAATGCTTCTAAGTGCCTTAAAATTGACTTTAAAGTTTAGCAAGACCATAATTTAAAAAACAAAATTATGGTTACATGGAAATTTTAGTAATGATCACGAATTAAAGCTAGAATCGCTCTAAGACGCTTCTAAGTGCCTTAAAATTGAGTTTAAAGAATTCCATGACAAAAATTATAAAAACTTAATTAAATATAAAATCGCTCTAAAATGCTACTAAGTGCCTTAAAATTGACTTTAAAGTTTAGCAAGACCATAATTTAAAAAACAAAATTTTGGTTACATGGAAATTTTAGTAATGATCACGAATTAAAGCTAGAATCGCTCTAAGACGCTTCTAAGTGCCTTAAAATTGAGTTTAAAGAATTCCATGACAAAAATTATAAAAACTTAATTAAATATAAAATCGCTCTAAAATGCTTCTAAGTGCCTTAAAATTGACTTTAAAGTTTAGCAAGACCATAATTTAAAAAACAAAATTTTGGTTACATGGAAATTTTAGTAATGATCACGAATTAAAGCTAGAATCGCTCTAAGACGCTTCTAAGTGCCTTAAAATTGAGTTTAAAGTTTAGCAAGACCATAATTTAAAAAACAAAATTTTGGTTACATGGAAATTTTAGTAATGATCACGAATTAAAGCTAGAATCGCTCTAAGATGCTTCTAAGTGCCTTAAAATTGAGTTTAAAGAATTCCATGACAAAAATTATAAAAATTGAATTAAATATAAAATCGCTCTAAAATGCTTCTAAGTGCCTTAAAATTGACTTTAAAGTTTAGCAAGACCATAATTTAAAAAACAAAATTATGGTTACATGGAAATTTTAGTAATGATCACGAATTAAAGCTAGAATCGCTCTAAGACGCTTCTAAGTGCCTTAAAATTGAGTTTAAAGAATTCCATGACAAAAATTATAAAAACTTAATTAAATATAAAATCGCTCTAAAATGCTACTAAGTGCCTTAAAATTGACTTTAAAGTTTAGCAAGACCATAATTTAAAAAACAAAATTTTGGTTACATGGAAATTTTAGTAATGATCACGAATTAAAGCTAGAATCGCTCTAAGACGCTTCTAAGTGCCTTAAAATTGAGTTTAAAGAATTCCATGACAAAAATTATAAAAACTTAATTAAATATAAAATCGCTCTAAAATGCTTCTAAGTGCCTTAAAATTGACTTTAAAGTTTAGCAAGACCATAATTTAAAAAACAAAATTTTGGTTACATGGAAATTTTATTAATGATCACGAATTAAAGCTAGAATCGCTCTAAGACGCTTCTAAGTGCCTTAAAATTGAGTTTAAAGAATTCCATGAAAAAAATTATATAAACTTAATTAAACATAAAATCGCGCTAAAATGCTTCTAAGTGCTTTAAAATTGACTTTCAATTTTAGCAAGACCATAATTTAACAAGTGATGAAGAAAACCAAGGGTTTTTAAAAAAGCACATTTTCAAAATAATATATTGTTTCATACTAAGTATTTTATCGGAATATAATGTTGAAGCTTCAATATTAATGTTTAATTTAGGAAATATATAAGTCAGTGACTAAGTTACTGCTTACTTATAAAAACAGTAAGTTTTTAATTTTTAAGCCATATTAGCCCCTCTATATGGAATGTTGCTAAATTTCTCAAGGATATAATCCTCACTACTCCCCATCCCACAAACTTTTTTAGGTTCTAGGAATTAAATTGTGAATTCCACCAAAATTTGAAATATTACTTAGAATTTTACTATTTAAGCAAAAATGGTAAAAACTGAGAGACACTTTCTTCAATTTAAAGAACCCCTTTTAAATTTAAAAAAACCTTTTAACATATGTTAAAATATAATGTTGGACCTTTAAATTTTGTATATTAAGGAAAAAATATTTAAACAGGTATTCAAGTTACAGGTGTTTAAAAATAGCAAAATTTCATTTTTCGAGCCCTTATAGCTCCTGAACATGGGGCTTGACAAAAAAATTTTGTTAACCGACTCCTACTAGTTTCTAAAGATCTAACTCCTCCCAAAATTTCAGAACCCTAGCTGGTACCGTTTAGAAGATATGTGGGGCCAAAAATTTTGCAAAAATTGAGTTTTGCATAATGGTAAATTTTGGTATCGTATGGCAACCCTATACTACTTAGCGATATATTTCTGTAAAGTTTATAAAAGTAGCTCTCTTCTACCGTTTTTCGATTGAAAATAAACTTAACAGAACTCTTGTTATATCAATTTAAATATAGGGCTTTTTTGGAATTTCCAGGGGCTGTAGCTCCGTCACCCTTCAAAATTAAGAAAAACCTTTGACACATGTTGAAATATAATTGTAGAGCTTTGAATTTTGTATATCACTAAAAAAAAATTTAGACATGCATTCCAGTTACAGGTGTTTAAAAATAGCAAAATTTCAATTTTCGGGACCTTATAGCTGCAAAACAGGGGACGTGACAAAAAAATTTTGTTGACCGACTCCTACTAATTTCTAAGGATCTAACTCCTCCCAAAATTTCAAGACCCTAGCTTCAACCGTTCAGAAGATATGTCTGGCCAAAAATTTTGTAAAAATTGAGCTTTGCGTAATGTTAAATTTTTGTACCGTATGGCAACCCTAAACATTTGCCTTTTAAAAATTTATAAAGTTTATAAAATCCGCTATCGTTTGCCGTTTTCAGATTGAAAATACATTCAGCAGAACTCTTGTTATAACAATTTAAATATAGGGCTTTTTCCAACTTTAGGGGGCTGCAGTTCCGTAACAGGTGGGGCTACGGAAAAAAATTCTTCTACGAAATTATTTTTTTTGTAATACCTACTCGTGGTTAAAATTTCTTTTCTCTATTTCAAACGATGTAAAAGTTTTTGTAAACATACGGACAGACAGACAGACAGACAGACAGACAGACGGACGGACGGACGGACAGAGTGAAACTATATAGGCACATTTTTACAAAATTTTTTGAAAATGTGCTAAAAAGCAGGTCAATGGATACATAATTGATTATAAAACAAAGGTAAAAATGATTGGAGAATAGGTACCTTTCATTTATTAAATGTTTAATTTCATAGCAAAAAGCGCTTTGTAACTTTGTGCTTTTCTTAGAACCTTTCAAAACTTAACTTCAAAGTAAATTTCAAGGAAAATTTTCCAGCATTTCAAAAATGAAAACTATTCAACCTCAGGTATTTATTAGTAATTTTTTCTCTAATATTTTTTTTTTTTTTGTTGAAGGACATTCTTTATTTCCTTAAGCATTTTTTTCCTGTTTAATAAGAAAAAAGGAAAAAACCTTTTTTTTCCTCAGAATTTTCTTTTATTAATTCAATTTATGTGATTGTTTCGGAAAACTGTACAGGAATAAGAAAATTCTTTTTCTGAATTCAAGGTCCTTTTACTTATGACACAAAGAAAAACTGAAGTATAAAAATTTGAGAGGAAAACTACCAAAAGTTATTGAAAATAATATTGCATACCTGAGTTTTAGTTATCAAATATTTAACATGCATTGCAAAAACATATGTAAATTTATTGTGTGGGTGCTAGGACATATAAAGAAACTGTATACGTGCGTGTGTAAAGTTTTATTAAAATTGAAAAAAAAAAAATCTGAAAATTGGGAAAATTTGAAAATTGGAAAAATCATCAGAATATGTCACGAAAAAATTATTTGAAGGTCGAATTAAATTAATGAAAATATTAAAAATTTATGAAGGTGTTTAGTTTTCAGAAAAATATTTTGATTAAATTGCATAACACAGTACTAAAACCATTTAATTAAGAATTTCTGAATGAAATATAAAATTAAATTAAATTGAATTATTAATGGAAACCTAATTGGGGTATTTAATTTGGTTATTTTCTGCTGCTAAAAAATAGTTCGAGATAGAGTCGCTATGTGATAAGTTAAATCTTTTTTTGTAAACTGCAAGGGAACAAAAAATCGATTGAGGAGTCAGTTAGATATATATTTGGAAATCCTGTATGACGTATGATGGTTTTCTTCCCAATAAAACTAATAATATTTTAATGAATGTAGTAGAATTCCAATGCCTTAAAAAGTTAAGCATTTGTTGTTAGGCTACAACTTCCTGTAAACGTTATTCGAAATTTTGGAAAGAGTATATTATTAAAGCTTCAACGTACTATAGAAAACTGTACATAGTGACTAATACCTGCAGTACGTAATCACTACCATGACAGTGTAATATAAACGCAGTAAAAACTTTCATTTAGAGGTCAATGCATATTTTAACGAAGTTGCTATTTAATTCGATTCCTTTAATCAAATACCTACAACTATAATCAAAGAAAAACACCAAAATCAAATTCTTTTGAACTTTTAACCTTCAATTATGCCTTTAAAATTATATTTCTAAAGAAAAATAACATTCAGACCAATTATATGCATCATATTAATAAATTTAGCAATTTTTTTTATTCCTTTTTTTTGTTTTAAAAAATTTATTTTTAAATGATAGTCAATTAAAAATTATAGATTTATGACTCTGTATTGTCTGAATATTTTTTGTATCCGCTTTTAATGCGTATTCGTATATTCTAATCGATTGTAATTGGGTTTAAACTTTGCTTTCGATAATTTTGATATAAAAACTTCTTTGGCATCAATAAAACTAATATATTAGACAGATATTGAATATTTTTTCATAGTATCTTAAGATAAGTTAATGAAAAAAAGGGATCAAGATCATTTTCTATACTTAGATATTTAGCGAAGCTCCAAATTATTATTTTATTCTTTTATTAAAGATTTAACGAATAAATTTATTGACCTCGACTTCTAATATTTAAAAAAAAAAAACAAACTAAAGTATACAATTTTAAAAAAGTTAGAAAGAGAAGAAGAAAAAAACAAGGCAATAAAATCAATTTTCTAATGAACTCTTCAATACTTCAAATATAAAAAAAATCAAACTTTTTAATAATTCTCTATAATAAATCGATTTCATGTTATTTATACGGTATTTTGTTCTGCCATTTTTTTTTATGAATCGATTGAGTTTTTTTTTGGCGCAAAAAAAAAAATCAAATCGTTTACGTTTTTTATTGAATAAAAAAAACTGTTTTATAGTTTTTTGTTTGTAATAATTGTGGTTATGATAAATGGAGGTATATTTTGAAGATCATTGATTAAATGGTGAAATTTACCGGTGATTAGCTACGGAAAAAAAAACGTAAATAGTTTGATTTAACGAATTACATAATAAATATATTAGACAGCTTTACATACGAAGCTTTAACAACTGTCATACGTGTATTGAAGTCATTGCTAGTGAGTAGTTTAAAAAACTTCGACAATCATCGCTGTGTTTCTTAAAATTGTAAAATTGAAGTTCGAAATTTATTTCAAATTATTCCGTAATTCTAGACAACCCCCCCCCTAACTTCCTTCTAAAAAATATAATGAGAGCACATTTTTAAATTTGAGGAGGTTAGTCAAGGCACTAAAGTGACTTTTATATTGCTCTGAAGATTTTACCAGCCCTAATGAATTATACTGATATTGTCATAATTATACTGATATCTACATAAGATTTGGCGGGCAATAGAATCACATCTGATTGATCAAACGTCCAAAATTCCGACCATATTTATGCCACAAATTCGGGGAGAATGTACCAAAACGAAGTAGAAAGGGGTAGTACCAATTATAGGGGACAGATCTAACAATGTATGAAGAAAGCAACGATGTAGAAATTCTTACTATTGAACATTATTGTTATTGAAGTGATTCATAAAAACCATTTCTTCCAGAACTCTGAACTTACAATTACTTAAAATTATAATAACATTCAATGAATTCAAATAAATCAAGTGCAGTTAATTAACTTTAATTTATTGGAATCGAATGGATCAATTAAAATCTAAAAAGAAAAAAAAACTATACTACCAAAAAACTTAAAGGTTTCAATAAATTAAAACTAACAATTTAATAAAATTTTCAGTTAATAATTGATCTAACTAAATATACTATAAGTATCCACAACTATATATTTGGTATAGGGTATTTGGTGAATAAACAAAAATGGTTATGGGAATTATTTCAGTATTATTTTTCATTTGCGTTTTTTAATTCGTCTCGAAAATTTTGCGACCTTCACGGTTGCGTTTAGTAGAATTGCGATTGTTGTTTTTGTTTTTTAATCGAAAATATTAAAGAAAAATTAAAAAAAAACTTAATAGGCGCTCTTTGCTGTATATTTGTAGACACATATTTAATAATTTATAATCAAATTGTTTCGGTTTAGATTCGAATTATTTTCTTGGAGGGCTTTTTTTTTCCGTTTTTTGCCTTTGAAATACAGGCCAAGTTTAAAATGATTTAAATTTAATTTTTCTAATTTTTAAATTTTAAATTCACATAAATTAATTTGAACTCTAAAATTTGCAGAACAAAATAAAAAACAAACTGTTAAAGCAATAAATGCAAAACGATTAAGATTTATGATGAAAACAAAATTGCCATATTATAATAAACGTATTTTAACATGCTATGCAATATTGCATGTGCGTGTATTTTAGTTTCAATTTTTAAATAATTTTTGCAAATCAACTTTTGGACTTTTGGATTATTTTGAATGTGTCACTTGTGTGTATATCAAACTACTTAGTGTGTAAGGTAACATTGCTCTACAAGTTTTCAAAGAAAGCCTTCTGTGCTCACTGTGCTACCTATTCTGAATTATATGAAATTCTTACAGTCAAATAATTATTTGAAATAAATGTAACCTCTAAATATAACTTATGACTTTAAAAAACTTTAGATATTGGAGAGTCAGCTTCTTCGGCTGCGTATTTTATAAATGTTAGACACTATATTATTGAAAACATAGAACTATATATTGTGTTAACTTTTTATAACTGTGGGCATTTAAAAATTACTTACACATCCTATCTAAATTAATTTGCAATTGGTTGCTATGGTAACCATATTAGCTTTTTTTGGTTTCCTCTCCCTCTAGTGATATTCAAGGTCAATTTATACAAAAATTATTACTAGCATATGAAATTGATCGTATTATTGTTCGATTAGATGAATCTGAAGATGCTTTTAATGATTAGATAATATAATCGTTCATAAGTTTTTTTTTTTTTGAATAATTTTTAAATAGCAACATGGACAAAATATTGGATGAAACATTTAAAAATTTTACGCCCGCGGGTATATTTTTGTGTTCTGTTTGGTATCATGCGTTTTTAACTGATAATTACAACACTGAAAACGCATTTATTTTTTATTTTGGCCAGAAATTGTTTTTGCTTAAACCAAACTAATTTTTAAAAAAATTTTAATATTCTGATCAATAATAAATTATGATTGCTGGAAATCAACAGCAAAATATTTCTTTAAACACAAACCTCTATTAAACATAATTGGTGTTTTGTTTTGATAATAATATGTAGTTTAAAATGCGAGTCTTAGAAAATTTCAATGTTATCCATGAATTTACATGACTGTCATGTTTTTAATATTTTCGTTTAAAAATCATTTAAAAAGTTAATAGATGATCAATTTGCGAAAAAATTTAAATGTTTCCAAATTGATCTTTTAAAAAATTATCTAATAATAACTTTGTACAAGTTCAAATCTAAGAAGAAGAATGTGAAGGAAATGATAGTAATAATCAAAGAGTTGAGTCACTCTTAAACATTTTTGAAAAAATTTACCAAATTACTGGGTATATGAAGAATTCGAAATAAAATTTATGGAAGGGAAATTAAATGATTTTGAAAATTTCGGATGTTCTCTTTGATAAGTTTCTATCGAATTAAGAAAAATGTTCAAAAAATAATTTTAATAGTTTTAGGAACTCAATTAAGGATGATAAAAGTGTAGGTAGTTAATGTTTTAGATTGGATGTGTAAATTGTAAATACAAATAATTTTGTTGCACATCTGTCAAAATAGTATAAGGGATTAATGAACTTTTAATTTAAGAATAAAGACTCCAAATTTTAGTAACTTACTTATTCTATAAAGACCAGTATAAGTCAGGAGATTCTAAATTTCTAAGATTCTCAATTTGTACTAGTAGACGTCTTTTAAAGATCTAATCCTACTCTCTCCTATAAATGAAATTCATGGGAGGTTATTTGGGAATTTAGGATTATAGCGGATGGGGAAAATTTTGAGGGATATTGAGGAGAAAGATGTTAATATTCTTCCTAATTTTAGTTAAGTTGTACATATACGAATTATCAACTTTAGGAAACACATTGGACGGAATGTGATTTCATAATCTCGATTTATGGAAAATATTTCTCGATTTCTAATTTAATTGCTACAATTGAAATTCAAAATTTCGCTCCATAACAGGATATCCTCACCTCGGCAATCGATATTGTACTGTGTACTCAATGGTTATTAAAACCTACAAAAGTAACGGAGTTTACCCGGCATGATTCTCGAGATAATAGGGTTTACAGTTTTTAACAGTTATTCATATAAAAATCTATAATTTTAAAATTGCTTGGATTAAATTGCTTGGCTTATATAAAGTAACTTTAAAAATATTTAAATCATATTATATTTCGAAATACCCTTAAGGTTATTTAAACAAACCACAATTCCAAACAATTTGAAAAAAAAAATTTACCAAATTGATTTCTATTGATTAATCAGATATTGTTATACAAATTACAAAGAAAAAAAATTTATTTAAATAAAATATAAGATAATATTGAAGTAGAACCAGAACTTAATTAACAAATTACAATACAAATTCTATAGCATTTAATTTACATACTACCGTTTGAGTAGTAGAAATGTTACCTATTTAATTTTTTTTTCTACTTATTTATTATTAAATTCAAGGACAACATTCACCACCACCTCAAATAACACTAATTCTACTAATTATATACATATCTGTTAGATACTTTTTATTTTAATAATAATTAGTTACTGTACCTTAACAAATTCTATGTTGTATTGTTTTAATTGAATACTTGAAAAATTATATACGTATATATGTATATATATATTTTTTCAATTTAATTCAATTAATTCATAATCTTATAACTTATTACATTTTGACGTCTAACGTATTAATTAATTTCAAAGCAATTCAATCACAATTCACATTTTCTGACAATCTAAAAAAAAAATCAAAACAAATTTGAAATAAATCTTGACAATTCTATTTGTTTTAATTGTTAATTTTTATATATTTATGTTAAGTTGAGTTCCGCCATTTTTTTTTTTTTTTATTTTTATTTTTTTAATACCAATTATGTTATTAGATTTTTTTGATATTAGAAAAAAAAACTTGTTTCCTTGATTATTTTCAAATCTTATGGAATGTATAATCAGATTGTTTTTTAATCAATAGTTACAATTTAAGTAATTGTATAAAATGTTTAACAGTGCCCGACATAATATTTGATATATTGCCTTTTATTTAATTATACTAAAAGTGTTGGGTAAATTTCTGTAAAGGAAACTTTATCTAGTCTCTTCCAACTGCTTTGTTCACCATACATTTTTAAGTACTGTTTCATTCTAAATTGAGATTATACAATCACATTCCGTCCAATGTGTTTCTTAAAGTTGGTAATTCTTATGTGTACGACTTAACGAAATTTAAGAAGAATATTAACATCTTCCTCCTCAATATTCCTACAATTTTTCTTCAACCCCTATAATCCTAAATTCCCAAATAACCTCCAACAATTCTAAAATCCTCTCATATTCCAATCCCTGTAACCAACTGTACATTTGTATCACAGATTCCTTCCTAAAGTTTAGTTCAAAAAGGGTGTGGTTTTGGTTCATTAAAGTCGCACATTACTAAACGAAATAACGCACAGTATTAATGGGTGGCTTTCGAGCGTTCCATTCCCTCGCAAAAAAAAAAAAAAAAATGCGACTAGATTAATTAGTAGACTGTAGTGATACATTGCCTTAACAAACTGCTGATTAAACTTTGATTGATTTTTATAACTTATAGGAAATTTAATGAAAATCTTCTAAAATAATTAAAAATAAATATTATTTTTAAAATAATTTGCATAAACGTTTTCAATCTCGTTTGCTTTCAGCAACGCTTTTCAAATTCATTGTAGGTGATTGACAGTTCAACTTTCTTCGTTATTCTTACACCACCCTTCAGCTTTAGGATGATTGAACCTACCCTATTGATCGTTGGGGCTTGATGATTCACATTCTATTGGGAGGCTAAAAAGTATGTCAAAATTAAAAAAACGATTTCTTAAGTTACAAAAATTTTATTTTAATTTGTGTTTAAAGAAAAATATTGCAGGAATACGGCAATCCCCAATATTAAGAAGGAAACAAACAAATTTTAAATTCCAACTTCACGAATTATGGAAACTACTGTATAATATTATAATAATATGTGCATACATAATGTAACGATGTCTGAACTATTTTAACTACATTTTAATATTGTAATGGGTATTAAACGAATATATTGCAAAAATTACATCAGAAATAAATATAAAAAAAAAAAATAATAATTTTAAATATGCCAATCCCCAACAATGAGGGAAAAATATATATATTTAATATTATTATATTTGTTATTGTATTTTTTTTTTTATATTTAAACACGATTTTAATACGAAATAATTTCAAAATTACCCATTAAAACAAAATAACAATAAAATAATATTAAATTAAAATTATTGGTTTTTATTTTATATTTGCAAAATAAAAAACAAAAATATCAATCGCATGACTGACCAAATTATTGACATTTGCTGCCAATACAAAATAAAAATTTCGCGTAATATTCAAGTAACAACAATGCAAAAATGCAACAACAAAATTTGTAAAGAAAAAACCAAATGAAAAAAATTGATAAGACAATTATAATTGACACATAAATTCAAATTAAGAATTATTGGTTAACTTTAAGAGTTATATGGTTCATAAGGAGTTCAATTTTGTCATTCTGATTATGTTCAGAAATAGAAAATACTAATATACAGAAATATTCAAACTTCAACTTTTCGTTTCGAACTTCCGTCGCCACTAGGAGAGTCTTAATCTTTTTAAAAAAATTGTGGTCGATTATTATGCGTAAGCTTTCCTAATGTGATATTATGTCATATAACTTTGTGCTTCATTGTCACTCTTTTTGTCGCTCGACCTTTAATATTGCTGTCAATGTTTGATTTGAAATGCTTTCTGAACACATCCTGAACAAATATAATTCTACACTTTTGATACCTCACTGTGACTTGAAGAAGTGTAAAAACAGACCTTCAATTTATTGTATTTATTTGTATTGGTTATTTTCAACTCTTGTTCATCCTTTAAAGAATAATCCTATATAAGTTCCTCAGTGGAGTTTTAAACAAAGTTGAAACTAATAAAACCCTATTTTACATACTGGCAGCGGTATTTATATTCTGAACCCTTTTATTTCTAAGATTAAAAGTTAAAATGCATAATATATACCTTATAATTTAATGTAACAAATAAACTTAATTTATTTTTGATCCCAATTCACATATATTATATACTCATTGCAATATAATTATGTATTTTAAAAAATTTTTTGTGATTTTGAACATTGATCAGATCGATTACTTAACCTCAAACTCTTATTACGTATGAAAATTACTTATAAAAGTATTTATATACCTATTTACGAATTAAAAATTATGGTTATTTTGGATTAATGGTTTATGTCTTAGATTAAAATTTTTTTTCAAAAAAAAAAAAAAATAAAATAAAAATTACAAAAAATGAAAAAAATTTTTATATACTTACAATTTTACCGAAATTGACATTCCAATGCCATGAGTTTTTGTTCCTTTTTTTCTGTTTTGTTTTTATTTTGTTCCTTTTGTTTTTGTTTTATCTTTGTTTCATTTCTAGTGACTTGACTACTGACATTTTTTTCGTTATGCAAAAGACCTCAAATAAATAACCTCAAAAAATATGAGATTTAATATTAAAATTTATTGAATCACAAAATCTTTAAAAAATCAAGTTTTTGTAATTTTTTATTCTTGTATTGAATATGGAGTAAATTTGATAAAAATAAGGAATTGTTTTATGAATAAATTTTCTTCCTGCAACAATAGGAAGTTTCGAAATTATTCAAAAATTAATTTAAAAATTGGTTTTGTAAATCTTTCGGCCGATAATATAATACCATTATTAAAGAGCTTATACGAGATAAATTCAGGACGAACTAACTTCCGGAACTATTAACATCACATTTTCAAGATTTGACTTAAAATCTGCCTAGGTTAAAATATACGAGTTTGTCTGCAACATTTTCAAAGAGGGACGAACAACTCTCGAACAAAATCAAATATTACATCGAATGTATAATAGATTAAACTTCCCAAACAAGGACGAACACCACTCTGGAACAGATTAAAAATTTCGTCAAAAGTCAAATGCATTGCTTTAGCTTTCAAGTTTTTAGGTAGTTTTAGATGTGATGATAAAATCATGAATTAATGGAACGAAGTTTGTCAAGAGAGTCGTTGATCTTCGAAAAAGTAGCCGAAATTATTCTTCAAAACGTTTGACTGAAAATTAGGAGGTAAAATCATAGTTTAATTAAAAACGAATCCTAGCAAAATATCCCAACTGATTTAGCTTTTTTAAATTAAGCCATTTGTTAGTTTGATTTAGCTTTAGCTTTCTTCGTTTTAAAATTTTACTTGAACGTGTGTTTGTAAATTACTAGCACAATTTAATTATGTCGTGCTCGATTCCAATGACGACTACAAAAAATGCCAGTACCGAAAACATCTACAGCAATGTATTATAAAAGTCATTACAGGCATTGAATACTTTCTAAGCACATATTTTTTTCCCAACCTTATATTGACAAAATGACTAAGAAATATTACAAAAACCTAAAAACTAAAATAAAAATTATTAAGTACTATATTTCATTATTTAAAGTGTAATAAATAAAAAAATTGCATTCAATAACTTTTCTGAAGCATTTAATTAAGACAGTTTAGTTATTGCACAGTAGTTTTCAAATTACACTATATTTGCACAAGAGCAACTACACACTAGATAATACTATATATAACTGAGTATTTGTCTCTATATATAACGAAGCTAAATTTAATAAATCTACAAGTAAATTTAAGGTTTTTTTTTTAGATATTCAAGGTATTAATATTCAGGTACACGTGTAGATTGGGATTATATTTCGTAAGAAATCAAAATTGAACTAAAAGATCATTATTCTTATGGTCTAATATATTCAAAAATCACTCAATTTTATAAAACGTGTTGATTAATTTTGATTTCTATTGCAAATTTATAACTTTTATAGCTTTAAAGCGTTTACATATACTTTAAGAAAATATGATAGGATTTGAAATGATTGAGTAAAGTTAAAAAGAACTGAACAATAATGACTAACGGTATTTCCTTGTAGATCTAAATCGAGAGAAGTTTAAATGAATTTTTGAAAACTTTTGGAAACGTTTTTTTTTGAAAGCTAAAAAAAAGTGTTTAGAAATCTAGATTTAGAGTCTAACTTAAAAGTCCTTCGAATAGGATTGATTTTATGAAGTATTGTCTTCAGCTCAGACTGAATAAACTCTGAATTCTGGAATATTAGACCAAGTCTTCCGATTAAACGAGAACTGAGATCGAAAGAACAACTTAAGAATTAAAACTTGTCTTGATAGCCGAATTAATTCGAATCAGATAATGTAAATAGCAATATTAAAAGAACTAATGGTGAATACAACTCTAATTCTAATTTAAAAAAAATATATATTTAAAAATAAAATCGCACCATTCTGATTCTATACCGTTTTTCTTTTGTTTGCATTAAATCTGTCAAAATAGTATTCAGCGTTAATTTATATTTTAAATATTAATTTAATACAATATCATTTAAAAATAATAGAAATAACCCTGATACAGTTTTATTTTAATTTAAGTGTTTCGGTATTTTTCTTTGCAATGTCAATTATTTAAAATTTATGTTTTGATTGATGGTTTCTAGAGTTTAGTTTGTGTAGTTTTTAAAAACAGTATTAGAACCATGCAGAAATTCATCATAGTAAACCCCTTAGCTTAGTAAATTATTTCACCAAAACTATTATTACTAGGGTAAAAACTTAGTTTTACACCAAATTTTGGAAATGCCTGAATGCTGCGAGTTTATTAATTCTTTTTTAATATCTATATATATAAAAGCGAAAGTTCGTTAGTTTGTTTGTTTCCAAATAGGCTCCTAAATTGATTTTTTATATAGAGGTATTTGGATACGTAAAGTAATCGTGGGCTAAACATTTTGCTTTAACGGACCGGCAAGTTGGGGCTGTGGTGCAAGTTTTTAAGCTTCTTTGTTATAAAATGAAACTGTTTGACCGATTCACTTAAAATTGTGTATACTCCTTGAGAATTGAGTTGACACTATTAACAGTTTTGGAATTTGTTAATCCATGCCGGCCCGAAAATTGGTCAAAAAAAATTTTGGAAGCAAATATTGTCCAATTTAGCGAAATACTACTTTGGTTAAAAATATAGCATCAAAAAAATGTTTGTAGAGCTCCGTTAACCCATTGGGGCCAAACAGCTTTTTATAAGTTTTACCATTACTTTAATCTAAATTAGAAACAGTTTGACCGGTTTTCTTCAAATATTGTATGCTTGAAGAACCTTAAAAATAGAGTTGAGTCTTTTGGTAACACATGTCGGTCCAACGATTGGCCAAAAAAAATTTCTGGAAGTAAATTACGTTCAATTTTGGAAAGTAGTTAGTAACATCAACTTAAATTAAACCTACTTTGAGAGGCGCAGCAACGTGCACCGGGTATCAGTTAGTATTATATAAGAAAAAGTCGAAAGAATAACACTGCTGTCTAATAATATATAATAATTTTTTTTTCATTTACTAAAAAGCTTTTGGACACGCTTAAAAACATGACCTGAACATTTTACTTTAAAATGCATTAAAGATTTAATAATATTGATAAAATTCATATTTTTTACCCCAGTTATTTTTTACATTATAATATTGAATGTTTGATAATAATTGCACAATATTTTGTTAACTCAATATGTATTATGTATTTTGTATCTTAAAATTAGTATTGTTATTGTTAGCTTTTCTATTATTAAAATTGGATTAAAAAAAAAGAACAAAATAAAATAAAACAAAATGTCATTTCAAATATTAAATTGATATCAAAAAGGTGTCAAAAGTGGTGTCATAAACTTGTTGTCTTTGAAATTTCAATTGAATTCGTTAGATATTGATTTTTTCTTGTAGATTTAATTGAATAAATGTATAAAAACAACATCAATTAGATATTATGTATAAGTTTATATAAAAATATATATTATCACTTAGAATCAACAGATATACATTGTCTTTTAGGTGAAAATTTTAAAAAGAATTGTACCAAAGTATGCCATTTAAATTTTACCAAATATATTTTCATTTGTTTTATTATACTTCTGAAGCGCTTTACAAGTTAATGCAAGTTGGCAACTCCCTTACAAAAAATTTTCTAGACTTATTCTTGGTGATGATTAATATTTTATGGGGATGAAAAAAAATATTTAGAGTAAGTTTCCGAACTTCAAATAATTTCTTTTATTATATGATATTTTTCGCATTGCCTTAGGAAATTAAACAGGCCTGGAATTGATCTAAATATGTTCAAATCTGCTATTTATTCGTCCACTGTTTGCTCTAAATATTATAATTATTGAAATATATATTATTTATGTTATCTCACTAATGGCGTAGTGGTAATGATGCGGCCTTTCATGCGGTAGGTCTAGGGTTCAAGCCCCGGTCAGACAAGAATAAAATTGATTAATAAAAATATATGAATAACTCTTGAGTAAAGTAATAGATGGCGTCCAAAATTAACATTTGCGTACTCATAATCTTATACAATACCTACAGTTGAGCAATCAACGCTTAGTGAATATGACAATTAAAGATTCTGAAGCCCATTCTAATATATACTTTGTGAATGCCCTACACTTCTTAAAGGAGTGGAAAAAGGAAAAGACAAAAACAACATCCTTATTTCAGCAATGCACTTCCTTTAAATCCTGTTGAATTCTGGTATGATTACAACAATTTAAAGCTTCTAAAATGGAAGATTAATGCAAAATTCATACTCTATTGCAAACTATAGCAAATTTTATAATAATTTATCATTTAAAATATGTATTTTAAAAATTTATTATGTATACAATTTATTGACAACAGTATGGTTATTATATACATTTAATATTGCATATTGGGAATAAATTATTTATTTATATGATAAAATAAATTTTTAGTATTAATTGCATATTAATAAAGGGTTAATCTTCTATATTATCATTTACAGATTATATATTATTATTATTGTGAATACCATTAAAACAAATTTATTTATATGAAGGAAATATTTTCTGGGAATTCAGAAGTACATATTTCCAATAGATAATAGAAAGTTTTAAAAAATTTAAATGAATTTTAATGGAATTGCGACGACTATAGGATAAAATGGGATGGATTACAAAAGAATATTAAAAACTTTGCGGAATACTGTGTTGCCAAAGGCCTCTAAGAACTATTAAGTCTACAACAGAATAGTAATTTACGTCATTTAGGTATTTTTTAATTAGACAAAAATTTGAAGTTCGGTTCTCTGGTTGCCGCTTTTTGGAGGCAAGTTTTTAAAAAATAAATACATGTGATAGTACAAGATGGGTTTTAGTTTTGCTTGGGACTTAAAAGTGTTGAATTTAAAAAATTTTCAAATTTTCATCAAAGGTACAAAAAAGGTAGTTTAACATTCTATATGAAAGTTCAGCTTAACTAAGGAGGCTTCGAATAATTTTATATCTTTGGCCCTACCCTGCTATGGTAATATAGGTAGTAAACAAATATTACTTCCAAACGTATTGTATTTTTCAAAATACCAATTTACCCAAGTTCACCTAGTGTATCAAATAACAATGAAATTCTTTAAATATAACATTAATAAAATAAATAAATGAAAAACCTAAAATTCATGGCATATTTTTTTCCAATCTCAAAATAATGTTATGCAAAATTTCAATACTTAGCAAAACAATTGTATTTTTTTTTTTGTTATTTCTTATCCTATATTTGCATAAAACAACAAATTCGTGAGTAACTTTGTTTACATAAATCGTATAAATTGTAATGAACATATATACCTAACAAAATATACACAATACTTTAAATCCTATACAAGTACGTATACATGCAACATAACTTCAACATATTTTTTCATTGTCTAGTACAGCCAAAATTTAAACATTTTTATAGTTACAGATTTACTCATTTATAATCGCTGTTTTATGGTTTAGATTGCCGTAAATCTGCATCATGTCTACATTGGAATAAAGTGGCGAAATTATTGAATTTTTGAGTTTTGTTTTTTTTTTGTGTGTTTGTCTTCTGAATCGATATGCAGAATAGTAACCACCACTGTGATATAGCATAGCCTATAATAATATTGATCATAGGACATAATATATATCGTATCACACAGTGAAGATATCAAATAGGAACAGGGGCGGATGTTATTTTTATAAGTATTTAAACATTAAACACCAACGAGTTTTTAAGACTAGTGGAAATTATTTTTTCATTTTCAGAAAGAAACTGAACTCAGATAAGTTTATTGCCTTAAGGAATTTGTATTCTTTGGAGGATCAGTATTATAAAATTTGATCATTATATAATAATTTCGCTTCCAAGTCAAATTTATTTAACATAAATAAATTGGTTTACTTTTAGGAACTAGTCAGGTATTTAAAAGCTGCATATATGAACGACTTGTTGATTTCCATATAATACCAGCACCAGGTGTTTGGTTGATGAACAGAGGCAGGCGTCATATTTCTTTGAACATAAGATGTTGCAAAACATCGTCTGGGATAAGTTTCGAGGAAATGATCAAAGATCATACCTATGCTTTTTTGGCTTGGTGGAAATCTTTAAAAACTAAATCTTCAAATATCCCCCTGAATAAAATGTAAAAATATAATCCACCTCTGTTAAATTATATCAAATATTGTGCACCTTGTCATCATCAGATTTTCTATTATTTTAATGTCATTTTATGGTTTTCTATGTTTTATTTTTTGTTTATAAAAAATATTTTAAAGTCTAGCAATAGTCTGCAAGAAACTAAAAGTGAATATTGACATTTTTATACACAATAATACAAACAACAATATGGCAATTGTTAAAAGAATTACATTAAGCTTATGCATCTACAGATGCATAAATGAACTTATATATATATCTTGTGTATTTGCTTTCTTCTAACACATTAGAGCCACACTATTTTAATAGTAATAATAACATAAAAGTGTTTTTTTTTTTTTTTAGAAAATTTTAATTAAATTTTATTTTAACCAGATTTTTGAGGTGAACCGATCACATCAACAAGTGTTACTAGTTTTTTTGATAATAATAGTTTCACTCTGATTACTATTGAGAAAATCTGAAAATTTTTATCATTTTGAAAGTTACCGTTGCGCTGTTGGCCATAGATGAAAATTAAAGGCATTTGATGCATGAAGAAAAATGATTTTTATGAAAGGTTTTTTTTAGAATAGGCTGATTTTTATATTCCCTACCGATGAAGACACAATGGAATTGATGCCACAGAAACCTACAGTTAAATAAAATAATATGCCATTGCAAAGAAATTTTCTGCAAATACTAAAAGTGATAATTAGGTTTCCAAAATAAATTTTTGCAATGTGGTAGGTAAGATTAGAAGAAGTAAAAAATCAAGTACTTTATTATGCAATACTGTAAAATTTTTTTTGTGAACTATAAGACTTAGGAATCAAAAAACAACATGAAAAGGGTTTATTAAGATTTTCAAAAAAAGGAAAGTGAAATTGAAATTTTTTAAATGGTTTGAATGACTTTTTTTTTATTATTTGAATTTACCAACGGTTTTTTGATGTTTCAATCGCGATTATTATGCAACGTGATTAAAAAATGAATAGTGCAATACAAAGCATTTCTAACAACTAGTAGAGTTGTACAGTTGTTATTTGCTTTTTTTTCTTTCTTTCTTTATTCCAACTCGGTTTTCTTGAATTGCAAAAAGTCTAAGTTAATTGTATACATGTTCATTACAAGAATATATGATTGTTCAATTTTTGATTAAAATCAAAATTTTTTTGTCCATTTGTTTTTGGTTTTGTTTTAAATTGGAATTAGTTCGAGTGTTGTGAGACATGTATTGTACTCTAGAGTATAGATATTAATAATATATACAACGGTTTAATGGTGTTTTATGGATTTTGTATTATTTTTAAAATGTATTATTTTACTTTCATTTTAAAATAAAAAGCTTGTTTAGAAAAAAAAAGTAATATTTGGGAATTT
The DNA here is from genome assembly GCA_963082915.1 of Dolichopus griseipennis. Classification (NCBI taxonomy): domain Eukaryota; kingdom Metazoa; phylum Arthropoda; class Insecta; order Diptera; family Dolichopodidae; genus Dolichopus; species Dolichopus griseipennis. The sequence continues at coordinate 8,997,722 of OY720445.1, read as the reverse complement.
TGAAATAATCTCGCTAGATTGGCTTATAGTGTATGAATATAGACATTAGATTTATGGGTATTAATGTGATTAATTTTAATTAGCACAGCTACAAAGCTTAAAATTTTCGAAGTATGCTTAATATCGGTCTTGGAACATGCTTGATCACAGATAAAATAGTTTAAAAACTTTAAATATTTCTAAATATCTGCGCGTTATATGAAGGGCATTCTGATCACGGCGAATTTCAAACCACGATCTGAGAAAATAATAAAACAGAAACTCTCTGAAGACATTAAACTTTCATAGACATTCATTAAAACAGAGGTCATCAGAGATGGATAGTATAAATTGATTTGCTATGCCCAAAGAAAAAATAAGTCGATTGGAATCGCAAAAGGAAAAGAAAAATTGGAAGGCGTAAAATTACATGATGAAAGGCTGTGAAAAACGAAATCGAAGAAGCAGATGAACATGGACCAAATCATGGTGATAGCTCAAAATAATGTAAAATACAGAGGTTTTCTGGAAGCGTTATCATGGTAAAACACTTGGACAATTCCTACATTTAAACCAAGTAAAATATTATACGTGGACTGAAATCTAACTCAGATGATCTTAACGCATTAGTTCAAGCGAGAGGAAGTTAGAACATTTAATATCTAACAAAGTAATAACAATCAGCTATAGCTACTCAGAAACTGCTAATAATTACCAAAAACTAAATTTCTTATCTTCCCTCCCTCCTAAACTAATTTAATTCTTTCAAGTGTAGATATCTTCCCAAAAAATCCTAAATATCTTATTACACCATTTGTTTTTTTGGAATATAATTATAAAAACTATCATTAATTAATATAAAATTCAGTTTACAATTCATAAAAGTTAATTACAATATTAATTATTATATTTATTTAAAAATAAATTAACTTCAATTAAAAAATATCAAATTTTATTTAACAAATTTCTTTTCTTTTATCTGAATCCTGCAGATTTTAATTAAAAGTTTCAGTAAAGGTAATAACAATTTTACCAAAAGAAAAAAGAACCTCAAATGATCAAATACAAGGAACAATTTTTAACAGTTTTAAGTAAAATTAATGCTACCATTAAAATCAGATTTCAAACAAATAAAAATTTGATCCAGCAAAATAAATTTAAATGAAACTTTTAATTTAATGTAGTTCTTAAATATGGTATTTTAATTTTTTTTTATTTTTACTGTAATCTGAGCAATTTTTTAATGTCATCTTTTAATAAATTTTTTTTTTTTTTTTTGTATGATTTTAACCCGTTCAGTGCTATGGTCAGAAAAACTTGACGCGATTTTTCATATTAAGCACAGGTTAAGGTATTTACAGGATTTATTTGCGATACTTATTACAAAGCTAATGATTACTTATAATCAATATTTGGAAAATGGATGTCAAATGTCTAAAAGTTATTACAATTATCACATGCTAGCATATTCATCTAAAGTTCATTTTTACTATAGAATTGGTATTATTGAACTTTTAATTTAAAAATATCAATTTGTTTTAGGGACTAACATTGTCATCTGAAATCTTTAATTTAAATAAAAAAACAAAATAGAAAAGGGATAAAAGAAAACTTGTGACGAATGACCTCTTAAAGAATACTAGTTTCCACAGGGTTAACATAAAGAAGACATTTTTTATATAAAAAACATCATCATATATAATAAATATCACATTTAATATTATAATTATTTTAAAATAATTAAAAGAAATAAAATATGACAAAAAATCTTAAAAAAAAAAAACAGATACCAAGGACTATAAGTTTATTTAAAAATTTTTTAGTCATCATTATAATATTATTGAAATAAAAATAAATTATATAAATAAATGTTAAATCCTTCCCAATTAAAAGTTTATATTCAATTCCACATCCCTCATTAACATTAAATTCAAAAAAATTAATTGCGAACAAAATAAAGAAAAAATTATAAAAGTTCTTAAAAAAAAAAAACCAAATAATACCCTATGATAAGTTTTTTTTATTAAAGTAGTTAGCTATTTTCCAAATATTTTACTACTTATATAATTTTTATTAAGAAAAAAACAAAAATAGTATCCATAATATTAACTTTAAAATATATAAATAAAAAATAAAGATCCTCTTTCAAAATATGGTTATTTTTCCCATTCATAAACTAGAAGCTAGGAAATAATTTCTTCCGTTATTATTTTGACAGTAGTTTGAACTTTTGAAGGGCTGGTATTTTTAATGGTTCGTAGTTTGAATTGTTCGAAAAAAATTTTGCTAAAAAACTTTAATTAATATTCAATAACTGTATGAATCTTCGATATCTATACTCTTCTTTAGTTTGGCGTATCAATTATAACGGCAATTCCTCTTGTCAATAATTTCCGTACGAAATTGATCTTAAGCAATTTAAAATGATGCCAAATTTTGCTTTAATTAATTCTCTATTTAAATTATTTTATTCTAACATTGCCGGAGTTTTCTGAAATCGAAAAAAAAAATGTCTCAATAAAACAAAACAACAGTTCCTCTAACTCTACAATAATAATTTGAACTTTAAAATGTTCCAATCATATTATTATTAAGTTGTACAAGAATTTTATTAATCTATTTATTTTATCTAATTCATAATGATCTAACCATTTTTAATCTAAGCTACCTTGTAATAATTTTGTAAAAGTTATGTGATTTAAGGTTTAGGCTCACGATAACCCATAATTTCATCTTAAGGTGAGTCAACGCAATTGCTCAGACATTTTGACGAATCAGTTCTTAAAAACCAATTTGTCATGAAATGCTTACTTTGTACATCAAATTCAAGGTAATGTCAGACTGATCCTTTGAAACGAAACTGTTGTCAAGTATCCAAAAAAAACATAAAAATAAAAAAAGCATAATAATTCATATTTCAAAGAAAGAAAACGTATAGTAAAATTTTTTATTTTGATATTAAAAAAAAGTCTGCTTTTTCTGGTTAATGACTTTTAGTCGCATGTTTCACATAACAACTATTATAAAAAAAATACATATATATTCATCCTTTTCTGCTTTCTTCATCTTCTATTTCAACCCTTTTTTTATATATATTAATTTAAATGGTTGAATCCTGATTTTCTAGAAAATATCTATAAATCTGTTTTGTCTTTTTTGTTTTGAGGTTTTATGTATAGTAGCAACCTACCTACACATTGTAATTTCATATTTTTATTGCACAGTATGGAAATAATGAAGGAGGATGTTTAATTTTTGAGGACAATGTTTTACGTTTAAAATGTGTCATGTTTTGGATAGATGGCATTAAAGTGCAAAAGTTCATTTTTTTGGTAATATTAAAAATAAAATCTGTATGAAATAAAATTGTTAAAGGGTTTCGGAATATTTGCGAAAGAAAATACTTCGAAGTGACAAAGTTTTACTGCATGAGATGATAAATGTGGTAAGACAAATGTAAAGAGAGGCTTAGTAAAAACGAGCTAGACTCATTAAACGAAAAATTGAGTTTTGTTTTATTTAGTCTTCAAAATGACTCCAAAAACCATTTTAGGCTGATATTTGTCAGTTTTGGGAAATTTAAAACTTCCTCTGATTCTCCATTTCAGAGGAAATTTAAAACTTCTTCTGATTCTCCGAATAAGAAAGATTTTTGTACGGAATCCTGATAGGTTCTAAGATGTTGTTCAAATATTACAACTTCTCTAAAAGAATAAAAACAGTTGTTTCCTGCCATCTCCACAAGGAAATTTTTTAAGTCAAAAAAAAATATTTTTTGGATTTCAACTTTTAAAGATACGAAATTTGTAGAAATATTGCACAACCAATTTGTTTTTAAATTAAATCCAAACAAAATAAAAAATGTTTAATTTAGAATTCGTTATAGAGGGATGCAAAACTGTTATAAGAGTCATTTTTTGTACAAAATAAAGGATTACCATTTTATAACTATCATTTTACTCTACAAAAAAAAAACATTAAAGAAAGAGAAAGATGTTAAAGAATTTGAACCAGGAAAAGGATTCTTCTCTTTATTTCATTTTCTTCCTTTCCTATTCTTCATTATTTCTTTATTGTTCTTTTTCTCGTATTATATTAGAGTTTTTATAGGCCTAATTAAAAGTTATGAGTTAAAAGTTTTGTTTTGAGCCAGACAAAAAAGCAATAAAAAACGATATTTTTATTTTTCTTTAAGTTTTTTTTTGCTCTTTATTGTGGTTAAAACCAGCGTTTCTTTAACTCGAACTAGATGAATAGCTATTAAGTTAGGACGGGGGAAGTCGTCAGACACAAAAAATATCTGTATCATCTTGTTAAGGTAAAATTTGAATTCGCTAAGTTCATTTACCCATACAGCCAATTTTATGTTATCATTATAATTTAAGCCGGTTTAAAGTGCCTACGGGACTGAGATCGAAATTTGAAGCTGTATAACAGTTTTCTACTTAATAATTTCATAATAGTTTTTCAAAAAAGTTTGTCTAATACTGAAACTTACGTGATAATGTTATTCCATGAAATTTATATCGTCTATGTGGAATGACAAGATCTTTTTACTATGTTCGTCCAAGGACTCGCCTTTGCGATTATGGAAAATATTATAGATATTCAATATTTGGTACTGTTTACAAATACTTCCCATTCTTTAATTAAAGCGGCTTAATCAATAATTATTAATTATATATCTTTAACAAAAAATACATTAATACAACAATAATGCAAAATTTGAACAAATAACTTAATTGTGGAAAAAAATTCACAGATATAGTGAATAACAATACCATATAAATCAAAGACAAAGTTATTATAATATAAACAAAATAGAATTGATAGTCTATGAAATTACTACATATTATAAGGCCTGGTACGATCTCAAATTTAAATATTATGTGGAAAACATTAAGATGAATTCTAGTAACACGAATATAATATGACTGCCTTAGCAGTCCCTGAAAATCTTAACAATCTAACAGTTCAACTTCTTCATCATACAATATTTTTTATTCCGCAGTGTACTTGAGTTTATCAACATTTTGTGTCAATTGATTCGCTACCCCGTTTCAAATAAACTTTGGCTTCCACTGTTATAAATTATAACATTTATGTATTCACGCATATTACAAGTGTATAAAAAAAATATTATGTCAAAAAGATTTTTGTTATAAAAAAAAAAGATGTTAAATTTTATGACTTTTTGTAAAACAAAACTTTAAAATTAGCAAAAAAAAAAAAAAAGTTTACAAAAAAAATATGACGGAAAATACAAGTAGAAATAATTATTAAAAAATAAAAAAAAACATTTATAAAATGTTAAATGCATTCAATATTACATGACATTCAATTTATGTCATGATACACACATGCTGTGTAACGAACGAATACAAGTTTTTAATAACAGACAAGAGAGAGAAATTATTATATTAATTGATTTTTATAAAATAGTTAATGTTTTTTTTTTAGTTTTTTTTTTTAAATTGTAATTTTTAATAAAAACTTTAATTGATTAAATTTAATTGAATGAAATACATTTCTTGATCATAATTTCCGGCATATTGAAATTTTAATATTATAATTTTAATGAATTTATATTTATGTCACTAAAAAATTTGACATATCTAGTATTTTACTCTTTTTTTTTAAGAGCTTCTTGGTTTGTCGGACTTAGTTGCCAACTTGGTATGCAGACATGTTTGTTAACCAAACCACACACTTATTCAACCTTTCATCGAAGTTGTTTTGTTTTGTTTTGAAAAATATTATAAATGTCATAAATGTCAAAATTTGAATTTGAATTTTTAACAGATTTTATTTAACTTTATACCTATATACTCCTGTTAAAATATTTTTCTAACTTAATTTTATAATTATTTCAAATTATTTACTTAATTCTTTGTAATTATATACAATTGTAATTTTATTATTTTTTTTTCAAAGTCTACTTTGGCTTTTGCTGTCAAAAACTGGGAATTATTAAATAAACAAAATTAAATGTCATTTAAATTGTACAACTTGCACATATAAGGTACAACTCAAAATACAATCTAAAGTCTCCGCCCACAAAAATCAAATTTTTTTAAATTTTTATCCAACCAACTTTCGAATCTTCAAAATTGTTGTTCAACTTGCCCACAAACGATACAACTTCTCAAGTCCGCGAACTAAGTTGGGTAGCATAAGACGCTTACTTAAAATGAGGACTTAAGTAAGTTTAACCACTTTATTTATATTATGAACTATTAAATGTCCTCAATGTTATCCACGTGGATGACCCAAAATGGTAACATTTACCTAGAATTACCCAACTATTAGAGGTACTTTTATTATACACATTTTACAATTCTCCTTCAAAATCAATTACGGCATTGCACTTCTAAATCCATATTCTTGAAGTTAACAAAACCACTTACTTAATTATAATCATAAGTAACACAAATTTTAAAACAAACTGTTCTAAAGTGTTTAACCTAATAAACATTTATTTAAAAGAAAAAAACCAAAATTAAATGCAGCAAAAAATTAATTTTACAGCGTGTCTTAAATGAGGTGTGAAAAAAACTATGATTTTAAATTAAGAACAAGATTTTAACAAAAAAAAAAAAAAAATAAAAAATTTTGAGAAAAAAAAAATTGCAACCTAAATTAACGAAAAATAAAATATAAAAATTCTCAAAAAACTGCAAAAAAAAAATTAATAGTAAAGATAAGTTAACCATTCAATGAAAAATTTAACACGATCGAAGCTAATAGAACTTTACAAAATATAATTTTTGTATAATAAAAATAAAAAACATAACAAAACATTTTTTAAAAGTATTTTTTAATGTTTTTGATTTTATTTTTGTTTTTATTTTTTTTTGTGAGACAGAGATAACATAACAAGACCATGCGCCAGTAAAATTTTCAGAAAAAAAGAAATAAAACCAAATCAATGAATGGTGTCATTAGAATTATTCGAAAAAAAATTACATGAATTACTCAGAGAAGGCTGTTCTAATAATTATTATTTATTAAAATGTTGAAAATTGAGTTGTGGATGTAGGTTACGAAGGAACTTTTCTTTTAAAAAGAAGCTTCATCAGATTTTTAATAATATACGACTGGTAACTGGGGAATTGCTCTTTTTTCAGTAGAATCTTACAGTTCTGGCCCTACCGAACTAACTCAAATAAGGCATGAACTTGAACCTAACGATCCATCTCAAACTAGGTATTCATAATCTATAATTTGAGGTTTCGGAAAATATGTCTCAGATATTAACATAATACATTTAAATATTCGGCACGCACTCCAAGTTTCCGCACATTCCAATTTCCCGCGCTGTCCAAATTTCCGCGTACCCGCAATCAAAGTTCCCTCATTCTCTAAATTTTCGTGCAAAAGTCAAAAATACACTGATATTCATGAAAAATCCATTAAAAGTAGTGGAATAACTACTTAAATTTTGTAAACCAAAACTAGTGATTTGTCACAGAACTCTATTTATTTGGCAACACTATTATTTAAACACATTTAGACATTATTCATAATATTATAATTCTATTTTTAAACAAATTTCCATTACTTTTTTATTTTTTAAATTGAAAACATAACCTATAATTTAAACAAAAATAAACTTTTTTATTTAGTTAAAATCTAATTCAGTAAGTAGAGTAAGTAGCAAAGTAACGACATCTATGAATTAGAAGGGTAAACCTTATTCTAAAAACAGAAACTTGTTGTCTAAATGTAAAAAAAGAGAAGCAAACAAATGAAATTTAACAATTTTTGTTTTATTAGGTACAAAAAAAAAAGCAAAACTTGTCATGAATAACAACTTCGTGCAACAAGACATTTATTAGTTCAGACCAAAATAAAATATATTTATATATGTGTATTGTATATATAAAATATATATGTTATAAATATGAATTTGTATTTGAAACCGAAAGGTCCCGACTTTTACAAAAAATAAATCAAAACATTTTTAAAAAATATTTGAAAATAAAAATTAGAAAAATAAACTAGATAATATTTTATTTAATACAAAATATTAGAATAGCGATTGACTAATGTTAAAAAGAAACAACAACTATTTATTATTGTTATGAGATTTTTAAGTTTTTCTAATCGGATATTGTAACTAAAGAAATGCATTTATTAATGTTTAACATATTGTAGGTATTTAAATTTAACAGTGTGTTACAAAATACCTACCACGTATTTCATACAACGGTCCTAATAATCCTAAATCATTCGTGGAAGTTTTTTTAAAGGAAAGTTAGAAACAGATTATTTTTTATTCACTCTCCTTGGAAATATAAGGCTTTCAGAAGGCTGTTCTGTCTAACTCTGTTACAATTGATTTCCATCACTTTTCTAAATGACTTGAGTCCTGTTTCCCAGAGTCTGCCTATTTACCTCTTTCCCTGCAGGACCCATTCCAATGAGGATAATGCGTAAGATCCACTTACATTTTCTCAGAAACGAATCGGTGTTCTAAAATTTGGGTAGAAGTGTGGAATTTTGATAAATAACTTTTTAGCCAGAAATATTTGAATAAAATTTCCGTTTATAATTCATACAGGAGTGAGTCATCATATAATTTTAATGAATTTATATTTATGTCACTAAAAAATTTGACATATCTAGTATTTTACTCTTTTTTTTTAAGAGCTTCTTGGTTTGTCGGACTTAGTTGCCAACTTGGTATGCAGACATGTTTGTTAACCAAACCACACACTTATTCAACCTTTCATCGAAGTTGTTTTGTTTTGTTTTGAAAAATATTATAAATGTCATAAATGTCAAAATTTGAATTTGAATTTTTAACAGATTTTATTTAACTTTATACCTATATACTCCTGTTAAAATATTTTTCTAACTTAATTTTATAATTATTTCAAATTATTTACTTAATTCTTTGTAATTATATACAATTGTAATTTTATTATTTTTTTTTCAAAGTCTACTTTGGCTTTTGCTGTCAAAAACTGGGAATTATTAAATAAACAAAATTAAATGTCATTTAAATTGTACAACTTGCACATATAAGGTACAACTCAAAATACAATCTAAAGTCTCCGCCCACAAAAATCAAATTTTTTTAAATTTTTATCCAACCAACTTTCGAATCTTCAAAATTGTTGTTCAACTTGCCCACAAACGATACAACTTCTCAAGTCCGCGAACTAAGTTGGGTAGCATAAGACGCTTACTTAAAATGAGGACTTAAGTAAGTTTAACCACTTTATTTATATTATGAACTATTAAATGTCCTCAATGTTATCCACGTGGATGACCCAAAATGGTAACATTTACCTAGAATTACCCAACTATTAGAGGTACTTTTATTATACACATTTTACAATTCTCCTTCAAAATCAATTACGGCATTGCACTTCTAAATCCATATTCTTGAAGTTAACAAAACCACTTACTTAATTATAATCATAAGTAACACAAATTTTAAAACAAACTGTTCTAAAGTGTTTAACCTAATAAACATTTATTTAAAAGAAAAAAACCAAAATTAAATGCAGCAAAAAATTAATTTTACAGCGTGTCTTAAATGAGGTGTGAAAAAAACTATGATTTTAAATTAAGAACAAGATTTTAACAAAAAAAAAAAAAAAATAAAAAATTTTGAGAAAAAAAAAATTGCAACCTAAATTAACGAAAAATAAAATATAAAAATTCTCAAAAAACTGCAAAAAAAAAATTAATAGTAAAGATAAGTTAACCATTCAATGAAAAATTTAACACGATCGAAGCTAATAGAACTTTACAAAATATAATTTTTGTATAATAAAAATAAAAAACATAACAAAACATTTTTTAAAAGTATTTTTTAATGTTTTTGATTTTATTTTTGTTTTTATTTTTTTTTGTGAGACAGAGATAACATAACAAGACCATGCGCCAGTAAAATTTTCAGAAAAAAAGAAATAAAACCAAATCAATGAATGGTGTCATTAGAATTATTCGAAAAAAAATTACATGAATTACTCAGAGAAGGCTGTTCTAATAATTATTATTTATTAAAATGTTGAAAATTGAGTTGTGGATGTAGGTTACGAAGGAACTTTTCTTTTAAAAAGAAGCTTCATCAGATTTTTAATAATATACGACTGGTAACTGGGGAATTGCTCTTTTTTCAGTAGAATCTTACAGTTCTGGCCCTACCGAACTAACTCAAATAAGGCATGAACTTGAACCTAACGATCCATCTCAAACTAGGTATTCATAATCTATAATTTGAGGTTTCGGAAAATATGTCTCAGATATTAACATAATACATTTAAATATTCGGCACGCACTCCAAGTTTCCGCACATTCCAATTTCCCGCGCTGTCCAAATTTCCGCGTACCCGCAATCAAAGTTCCCTCATTCTCTAAATTTTCGTGCAAAAGTCAAAAATACACTGATATTCATGAAAAATCCATTAAAAGTAGTGGAATAACTACTTAAATTTTGTAAACCAAAACTAGTGATTTGTCACAGAACTCTATTTATTTGGCAACACTATTATTTAAACACATTTAGACATTATTCATAATATTATAATTCTATTTTTAAACAAATTTCCATTACTTTTTTATTTTTTAAATTGAAAACATAACCTATAATTTAAACAAAAATAAACTTTTTTATTTAGTTAAAATCTAATTCAGTAAGTAGAGTAAGTAGCAAAGTAACGACATCTATGAATTAGAAGGGTAAACCTTATTCTAAAAACAGAAACTTGTTGTCTAAATGTAAAAAAAGAGAAGCAAACAAATGAAATTTAACAATTTTTGTTTTATTAGGTACAAAAAAAAAAGCAAAACTTGTCATGAATAACAACTTCGTGCAACAAGACATTTATTAGTTCAGACCAAAATAAAATATATTTATATATGTGTATTGTATATATAAAATATATATGTTATAAATATGAATTTGTATTTGAAACCGAAAGGTCCCGACTTTTACAAAAAATAAATCAAAACATTTTTAAAAAATATTTGAAAATAAAAATTAGAAAAATAAACTAGATAATATTTTATTTAATACAAAATATTAGAATAGCGATTGACTAATGTTAAAAAGAAACAACAACTATTTATTATTGTTATGAGATTTTTAAGTTTTTCTAATCGGATATTGTAACTAAAGAAATGCATTTATTAATGTTTAACATATTGTAGGTATTTAAATTTAACAGTGTGTTACAAAATACCTACCACGTATTTCATACAACGGTCCTAATAATCCTAAATCATTCGTGGAAGTTTTTTTAAAGGAAAGTTAGAAACAGATTATTTTTTATTCACTCTCCTTGGAAATATAAGGCTTTCAGAAGGCTGTTCTGTCTAACTCTGTTACAATTGATTTCCATCACTTTTCTAAATGACTTGAGTCCTGTTTCCCAGAGTCTGCCTATTTACCTCTTTCCCTGCAGGACCCATTCCAATGAGGATAATGCGTAAGATCCACTTACATTTTCTCAGAAACGAATCGGTGTTCTAAAATTTGGGTAGAAGTGTGGAATTTTGATAAATAACTTTTTAGCCAGAAATATTTGAATAAAATTTCCGTTTATAATTCATACAGGAGTGAGTCATCTGTCATGACTAGACGGATGGGTCATGTGGGTAATGGCTACTAATGAATTTCATTAAACATATATTGCAAGTCTTTGTATAGAAATGTTTAAAAATCTTCTGTAGAAAGTTCCGGGGCAATCAGTAACAAGGTTAATAGGAATTATATAATTAGGAACCTCTAGCATGAAATAACTTGGAGAAGGTGGAAATTGATTAGACACACATTGAGGAAAATTAAAATAACATAACTAGAGTGCCATTCGAATCCTTGAGGAGGAGGTTTAGCAAGAGAAGTTCTAAAAGCCAGAAAATTATGTGGAAGCTCCATTTTCTAAATGATTTAAATACATGGAACAAAATGCTCCATAGCGGAGTAACAGAAAAACAACATAAGTATTATCAAGAGTTTTTTTACAAAATAATGTTTACCAAATTTCTCATAGATGTCAGTTTAAAGTATAGTCCAATATATTAATGTCAATAAAAATTACTGCAAATTTTTCTTGTTAAAACTAAAATAATAATTTTTTTATTGTTGTTGCATTCCCGAGTGGGAAAGGGACACTGAGGTTTCAAAAATATTATTGTAAATGTTAGACAAGAATAAAAGTGAGGAGCGCCAGATCATTTACCATTAAAAATTTTTCCCCAAAAATAATGCAATATTAAAAGTATTGAAAATTAAGCTATGTTAATGCCATGTAATGATTGGAATATTTATTTTATTATTATTGCTATTATTATTTTAAAAATTAAAAAAAAATCGACAGTTGAAGATTAAAAGGTGTCGTGATGTATTTTTAAATATAATGTGGTGCTGTTTTTTTCATATTTTACTAGGTATTTTAGTTTTTTTTTATATTTATTGGGGAATAAAGTTCTTGGCACATTTTTGTATAAAATGAAAATATAATTATAGTTGTAATAACTTGGATTAATTGACCCTAATCAACAGTTGATTGTTCCTCTAAAAGTCTTCGACTTTAATTTTGAAATGGTTTGGTTGGTTCAACCTCCAGAACTATTTTGACCTTGTACCGCTTCTACAAGCTTCAGAATTCCCTTCACATTAAATTCTGCAAGAAAGTACAAAGGCAAAGTGGTAAATATAATTCTCTGAAACAAGTGACTCTTTTGTTTCGACTCTAACACAATTATTTTAATTTTCAAGCACAATTATTTAGTATTAAGAATTAATTGTGAACTCATTTAACCAGATGCAAATGACAAATTAAAATTTTATTAAATCCTGCTTGACTGTTTAAATTTTGCTTGACTGTTTAAGTTAATGTCAACTATGAATTTAGGAAAAAGATATTTTCAGAATTCATCTAACCATTTCAGATATTTTGCAAAAATAAACTAATAATGATAACCATGACAATAAAAAAAAAACGGTACCTAATAATTCCTATTTTGTGGGACCAATTTGCAATTTAACTCATCTACTTTATATCCAGAAAAATATTCAGGGTGGGATTTTTTTTTGATTTCTGATAAGTGTCACTTAAGTTAAGTTGTCATGTTCTACTAATTGATTGTCATTCCATATGGCGCATTTTATTTTTAGAAATATTTTCAAAATCTTATTTTGAAATTTTTTCAATGGGATGAGAAATAATTTTTATTTGTTCTTTTTTTTGAATTTTTTTTTAATTATATTTTCAATAGAAAGGCAAAATTTCACTCAGAATTTAAAAATATATTTTATATTTCAAATATTAAAAAAAAAATGCTCGTTTCCTTCAAAAAAACTTTAACTATTTTAATTTTTTTTTGTGCATTATACACAGTGGCGACCAACAAATTGAAAATATTTCATTGTAATTCGTCAAAGGGTTTACTTTAGGGTTTGTACGGTAGTGAAAGTTCTAAGGAATCTGAATGTTAATAAGTCCACAGGTCCTGACAGAACTCCAGCTAGGGTTCTTAAGCACATTACCTTTCCCATTTCAAAACCAATCGAGATCTGTCCAATATCTATAAAGCCTACATACGACCTAAGATGGAGTATAACTCTCACATTTGCGTTGGGGCTCTCCAAACTTCACTAAGTTACCTGGAAAAATTCCAAAATCGTGCCTTACGCCTAATTGGCGACCCTACTGTCCAGGTTACTTTCAATCTTCTTAGCACTCGTCGTAATATTGGAGCTTTAACTCTCTTTTATATATATCTTGTAGGTATTGACACTTGCTCTATTGAATTAAAATCAATAATGCCTCCCTTTAAACAATTCCAATGCAACACCAGGGACGCCTCAAATGCTCACTTCTACACAGCAGAAATCAAAAATTTCTTACAATGTACAGTCAATCTTGCAAAATTCGTTTTCGAAAAGATCTTGATTATAACCCACACTCCTTCAATTCTAATAATCATTGTCTTTAGCCACACCAACACCGAGGTTCAGACGAATTAGCTTTGTGTTAATTGCATTACTTAAACAAAATGACTGCAACTGTAAATTTGTTTGTCCTATATACCATCAAAATACGTAATTATATGTATACTTGTTCAATATTCAAGCGGAAAAATAATTTTGGGGACCTTTTTTATCTTCTTATTTCAATCAGAACAAGCTAAAATTATTATTAAAAAACTAAAAAAACCATTGAAGGGGGAGAAAAAAAAAACATAAATACTTAAAGGGTTAATTGGATCATTTTCTACAAAAATTTCTAGTTCATTTTGGTACTCAAAAAAATCGGATATAGATAAAAAAGAATTTTTCCAATATTTGGAAAAATACATAAAGGAAAAAAAAAAAAAAAAAATGGTTTTTCTTGGAGACGAGAAAAAAAGGTTCAAGTTTTTTATTTTATTTTTGTATTTGCTTTCTAATAATATCTTCAAACATTTGTACTTAAAATTGATGTTCTTGTTGTTGAATACTTCTGTTATTGTAAAACTAAAGATAAGAATGTAAAAAAAAATAAAAATTTTCCAATAATTTGTTCATTTTATTTTTTTTATTTTTTTTTATATTAATGTTTTCCTTAATAAGATTCTAGTTATAATATCATTTAAAATTTGGTATGAATATCTATTGGAAACGTATCTTAAGTATTCTTTTTTCCAATTTAATGAAAAAATTTTTTTTAAAATTACCATCTATTAAAATCATTTTTTTTTTTTTTTTTTTTTTTTTTAAGCGCTAACTGTTCAACTGTTAGGCTAATAAGCCTGTCTATACCATAGGTACATGTTGGAACAGGGGGTCATATTATATTCGTGTTATTAGAATTGGTCTTATTGAATTCCACATACAATTTAAACATGAGATAGTACTAGGCCTTATAACATGTAGAAACGTCTTAGATTTTCAATATTTACAATTCTATTTTTTGTTTATATTGTAATATTTTATATTTTACTTATATGGTATTCTATATCTGCGAGTTATATTATTTAATTAAATTATTTGTTTATATTTTGCATTTGTTTATATTTTTATATTAAAGTATTTTTTTTTTTATTAAAGATTTATAATTATTAATTATTGATTATGCCATTAATTTGAACCCAATGGCGAATGGTAGCTGAGTCGAGTCGAAAACCAGAAAAGTTTTTTCACTTTCACTAGAATTCGAACCCGGGCCCTTCTGCATGAAAGGTCGGCACTTAACCACTGTGCCACCCAGCTGTTTAAATTATTTTTATATCATCGTCATTATTATCAATTATAAATTCAAGTTAAAAAAAAAAATAAATAAATTTTAATATCGTCATTATTGAAAACATCATTATCATTAATATTGATGTTGTTGTTAATGCTCCCAATAAAGACGATATTAATTGCGACATTTTTTGGAATTTTTAAATATTTTTTAAATTTACATTTGGAAGAAATTTTGAAAAAAGAAATATTACTTAACTTTGTTAACTGGAGGTTCAAACTGCTTTAAAATTTATTTCCCATTTCTAAACAACCACATAGGGTTTTTACACAAGCGTTATTTCCCTATTTTATGTATCCTTCAAATTTGTTTTTGCTTACAATTTATCCCTAGGGAGAATAAGGCATCGACTAAGCCTTTCCATCTATTTCTACTTTGTGCTATAGCCTTTACTAGTCACCATGTTTTGTTAATTTTCCTTATCTCTTTCTGCACTGTTACATACCAGCTATTCTGAGGTCTGCCTGGTTTCTGTTTCCTCATGGTTGCCAAACTAAAATTTGGCTGCTAATCATATATTCAGGTTGCCTGATTATGTGCCTGATACATCGTATTTAGCATCACATACTACATATTATTTATGAAGACCTGTAACTTTATTAGTAAGCCTGTTGGTAGTCAGCTAGGTTTCACTCCTATTTGATAGAACTTATTTAACAGGCGCTGAAAATCGTCAGCTTTGCATATCATAAGATTTGAGAGAATTTCCAGATATTTGCTACAATTAGTATTACTTGGTTTGGGATTTTAGCATACTAGTTAAGAAGAAAGCAAAAGTTCTTAAAGGGTTCCATTTAATAATAATTCTATGTTTACTTCAAAGATTCCCAACCTTTTCCCAACCCTTGCCCTTTACCTTCGGTAAAAAAATATCTCAACAGTTTAATCAAAATATAAAAACTCCTCTAATTTAACTATATTTAATATGTTTACTAATTTTCCATTAATGTATTTGTCAAATGCAGATTCATTTGATGACAATTAATTCTCTATTCATTCGAGGACAACTAATATATAACAACATTGATTCTCAAAGAAACGTTCCAATTCTATAAACCTTGTAAAACTCTAATTTTATTATGTTCTCTATTATGCCAAGACAAATTAACTAAAACAAATTATTCAAATACAATTAATTAATATACTTTTCGTAAAAGTAATTTATCTTCCAATAACACCCAATTACTTTACTTTAATCTGTGAATAATTTTTTCAAGCACCATTTGTAGTTATTCTTTATCTCTGAAGTTGTGAATTTAAACTTTTTGAACTTTTTAATATTACATTTTAAAATTTTTTTTCTTTTTAAATGTCATTATTAAAGATTATGATATTATGGCATATTTTTAAATAAATTTTAAAATATTCCATCGTTTGCATGGTATAGGAAGCTCACAAGAAAGCATTTAATTGCGGGACACATTGACTCCATTCGAAGGATTGATAAACTTCTAAATCATTTTTTTTCACCTTATTGCTCTTCCTTCTAGCATAGGATATCTATTAGACATCTACATCTAACTTTATTTGAAGCAGTTAGTTTTGCTTGCTCCCATGCTTTTCCAGTTGTGGTCAGTTCTTCTAATATTGTTCGCTTCCAGGTATTATTGCGACGACCTCACATTCGCGTTCCTTGTGGGTTCCATTCAAGTGCTTTCTTTACTATGATTTCCTGCGTCTTTATAAGTGTTTGCTCTATCCATCTCAACTTTTTTTTATCTACTTTGGCAAGCTTTCATAGGTCACTTTTATCCTAAATCATAACTTGATGGAAATCTCAGAGTACATATTATGGAGTCCTACTTGAATATTCATTAGCCCGCCCTTACACTTTAAAGAATTTTGAAAAAATATGACTTTAGATTGAAGGAACCTTGAAAAGAAAAGAAGTGCATCGGAGTCCTATAAGTAGTACAATTTTTAAAATCACATTTAATTTTTTTTGACAGATAGACGACGACAGACTTATCGAATCTACTCATTAAAATTTTTCGATTAATAGATTTTATAATATGATTCAAAAACAAAAACAAAAAGTTTTCTGTACAAAATTGCAATCAGGTTTAACGCGATTTTATAACTCTAATCTGTTATATTACTATTTAACTATGCTAAAGTTTAATCGATTGGAATAAAATATTATCGATTGTTGCTGATTTGTTGTTGTTTCTTATATTGATTTATATTGTAATTGTTGTAGTTATATTGTAATTCATCTAACAAGAATTATTAAGATATCGTTTATTTTGTTAATATGAAATTAACCCTTATATGAACTGTTTTGAAAGGTTAATAGGTTCAACATGATAATATATTGTTAATAATTTAACTCATATTGTTCACAACTTGTACAAAAATATAATGTATAATTTTTATTATTATTAGTAGATATCATTAAAAATTTGTATTGCAGTTTTTGTAAGTCGAATAAGAGAAAAACAAATTAAACATAACCTCATCTTTGAAATTAAGGTCAATAACTAATTATCTGATGTTATAATAAAATAATTTATATTATAAAATTTTTTCTTATATAATATGAGACTAGCATTAAAAGTAAAATGTATTGAAAGTTTATTCTAGGTTTTTTAGACTGCTTAGTACTGAATTTGTATACTAATTTAGATTTTTAATTGGTTACTTTTACAACTACTACCAGTCAGATTTTTATTAGCTACCTCTTGAATTAGAACTGAGAAGTTACAATAAAGTAAATTAATATTATAGTAGCCGGGTCAATATTTTTAGAGGACAATTAAAGGACTTCGAAGAAACACAGTTAAAGACTCAACGTAATGACAACTTTATGCTAATTCCAATGCCGGCCAGGAGTTGAATCAAAAACCAGTCAAAAGTTTTTTACTTCCCTGAGAAATGATCGTACGTCTCTCGAATTAAAGAATGCCACCCTGAACACTTTTCCACACAGTTGTGCTTTAAAAAACTTAATCGATACTCAGTTTAGACCTCGAGATTTCTAGATACTTATATGAATATACTGTAATACTGTACAACAACTGTTGTACTTGTATTGCAATAACTTATTTCATACCTGAGGGTTTCCTAAAATTAAAATTTTAACTTTTTTAAAGTAAATTTTATATCACTGAAATTTTAGTGGAAGTTCTATTTAATCCCCAACCAATTTATGATTAAATTCTAATCAAATAAAATCATTTAATATTTATTTCATAATTTATATTAACACTAAATATAGATGTTCACTTCTGTTTTGAACATATAATATATCACAATTTAATCAAATAAAATCCATGATTCTTGTATTATTCATTTAATGAAATCCTCCATGTTTTCAAAATGCAATACAATATTTGTAATAATAAAATATTTAACCGATATAAAGCTCTAATTTTAATTTCAAAACACCGATGAATAACAACAATATAGGGTATTGTGAACAGTTAATAAAATCGAAACAGCCTTTTATTTCCTATTTATTTTTATGTTAAAATCTAATAGATACTATATATGCAGGATTTAATAAATTTAATGGTTTCCAAAAACTGAAAAATAACCAAAGAACACCAAATAAAATTATTCGAATACAAATTTTGTATTTTACTTTAGCATCCTATTCAAAATTCTAAGAATTGCAATTTTGTCAGGATAAATAAACCAAACAATTTAACTCTGCTCTCTCTCTCTCTGGAAGTATTTATTATCTGCAAGTGTATTACAATTACTGATATATACAGTGTTGGTAATTAAAACTAAAGTGCTCCGAGAGAAATAGTTTTAGCATTTAAAAAAAAAAAAAACAAAAAAAAAATTGGGCCGCCACATCCCGAACTTCTTCGAATTACATCAACAAAATTCAACCAACTGCTTTTACGTTAATAGGCGACCCAGTCGAACAAGTAATACTGGCTCCACATATCTCTCGTCGAAATATTTGAGCAACTCTGATTTATAGATATCTTGTAGATATTGACACTTACTCTATGAAATGAAGTCAATTATGCCTTCTCCTAAATTCACTTATACATTGTGGAAGCTTCAAGATTTCTTAGAATTGCTTATGGAAACCCATTTGTTGTAAGAACTGCTAAGATGTGGAACATGCTTCCATCTAATTTGTTTTTTGATTAACGTTCCATACTATAATCTGCAAAAATCTTCACTGAAATTCCCCTTTGATATCCTATTTTGACAACTTCCGTTCCGAGGAATCCGTTCCTAGCATTAAGTTGTCATGTAAAAAAAAATAATTATATGTAGGCATCTGTAAGTTATAAGTATTTATATTAATGTCATAAAATAATTTAATGGTATTTGATTAAATTTTCAATTTTATACTGAAAAATGTACTTAGACTTCATCTAGAGGCCCAGCATTCAAATGACTTGAGCGTTCAAACGACAGCTATTTCTTGAACTACCACTTGCTGTCATAATATTATTAAACAAAATCAACCAACTCTGACATTTGAATTTTCATTATTTCCAGTGGTGTATTTTACTTTAGAGCATAATCGAGTGAACAGAATTGAAAGTAATAAAAAAACCTGTAACTGTTTATTATGAAAAATAATTATCTATTTTGTTTTTTGTTATTGTTTTTTATTTTTGCTGACATTAATATATAGAAAAATGTCAAAAGGATAAACCGTTATTTTATGTTGATATTTTTTTTTTGTTGTTCAAAACGTCAAAACAGGAAAAATTACTATTTTGGTGTTTTTTTTCCCTTTCATTTTTTTTTGGAACAACAATAAAATGTAAAATATGAAATTTTGTGGTGAGAATTATGTGTAAGTGTTCATCTCGTTCAACATAGTAAAGCAAAAACTGCATTTTATGTTGAGTAATTTTCTATTTTCATATTTTAATATATTTTTAAATGTTAAAAATGTGGTGTTAGCAGAAAAATAAAAGTTAAATTAGCACTAGAAAAGACAAAAAAAAATATTACAAAATATTAATATAGGTTTTAAATGACATACCTGTAGTATAAGGCTTTATGTTATCAGTTGTTTCTGATTAAAAAAACAAGGTTAATATAATATGAATCAAACAATTCACCTAGGTAAATTAATTTTCATACCTTCTGATATTTTAATAAATTTTCGACATGTTTTGATATTCACTTGATATTGGTTTTGAATTAATGTGCACATTAAATTAATATTTTGAAAATAGAGGATTAAGTAAATCTTTTGGTAGTAAGGCTTCCAGCTTCGAGTCACTAAAACCACTTATCTCCAAACTTTTAATCGTGATGTAAATATATCCAAACTACTTGCTTAGTATAAAAGCTGAGGAGCAAGGAAAATATAGGAAGGGATGTTCTAATTTTGTTGAGAATTGAATTTGGAATTATGAGAGAATTTTGAAAAAGTAGCTTGAGGTATTTTTTTTCATCACACTCTTCAGTTTTCATTTCGAACGAATCAGTCATCGAAGAAAACCTCTTGGTAGTAAGGCTTCTAGCTTCTAGTTACTAAAACACTTGTCTCCAGAATTTTAATCGTGATATGAACATATCCAGAATCTTAATCGGGATGTAAACATATCCAAACTGCTTGCTTAGTATAAAAATTGAGAAGCAAGGATTTGGGAAATATAAGAAGGAAAATTCTAATTTTATTGAAAGTTGAATTTAGAACTAAGAGAGAATTTAGAAAAAGTTGACTTATCCTTTGAATTTTTGTAATTCGTAGAACTGGGGAAAAAAAAATATAGTTGTAATGATGCTTGGTGTATTTTTCTCCAACATTCACTTCAGTTTTCAAATCGACCGAATCGGTCAAAGGTTGTTAGGTAAGTGTGCTATTTAAGAATCAGCAGTTGAGAAGTGCAATGAGTTGATCAAAAGTCACGTGGAAAAGAGCTAGAGGTAATTTTTGAATTCACCTCCGTGTTTTTAAAAAGTGAATTCCTCACCATTAAAAAATAAAGATAAATACATTTTTTTGGTACTTTATGGCGTTACCTTTGCTATTCGCTGACCAGTCATTTAATATTCATCACCTCTTTACTTTTTATTAAAAATTAAATTAAATTTTTTTGGAAAATTATTTTTTTAGTTTTAGTTTATAGCAAAATAAAGTGTCATAGTGAAAATTCATCTATCAGAGTTTTATTTTGGGTTTTTGTGGTTTACAGCTAGTATGTGATACAGTAATGTTTGCATTTATGTAATGTATGAAATCAAAGAAAATATTCATTGAATCCAATAAACAGAAGGAAAATTATGCCCTATTATGAAAAACAATGTTATAGGGATTATAAAGAAAATTAATATTTGCCTATATATATTAAAAATTTTATTTAATCTAAGCATTATATTAGTAAATAATTTTTTGTTATGAAATGCAGATTTCTATGGTATAGATGGTTTTTAATTCCAAGTATTTTATTTTATAAAACTATTTACTTTAAGGGTTGAATTTTTTGTAAATAATGTAAAATTTGAGGGATCTGCATAATGGCGAAACTATATATCGTTTCCAAATCTAAACAAAGAGCATTAATACAATATGTATTTGAGTCATCTATCTCCGCAATTGCTGCCTATGCAGTTCGGAATATTAGCAAAATTCTAACTTTGACTTCAATAACTTGATGGGCGACTCTGTTAGCCGGAGTGTGAATCAGATAGCCAATGTTTAATGAGTCTGCCCAACTTCATGACTTTTGTGTATTTTTTGAGATATAAACCTTAGTTCATTCTTGGTAAGATGTTCTTCAAAATGATATCTTATAATTATGGCAATGAATTGATTTTATTAAATAAAGCTACTGTTATACTTAATAGAATAATAATAGCTTTTCCATTAAACATTTTCAAAAAATTAGACTGACTCTTCCAATACAACCTATACTAAAGGGTTGAATACAGTTTTATACTCGAAGTATCTGTGGATATTTAAAGGAAGATTTTTAATATATTTGGCAAATATGTGGGATTTATAAAGCATGTGTCATGTCATTTTCTACTATGTTAATAGGGAGACTTCTCAATTAAATAAATAATTGCCTTTGAATCTTCATTTAAATCGAGTTCCAGATCCAAATGAATTGCTTAACTTTATTAAAAGTTTAAAAATGTACGAATGGCGCAAGCCGACCGATATGGTTTGAATGTTTAATAACTTTTTAAATTTATTTATATTTTATTTTTATTTTAGAATTTTGTGAAGAAAACTTGGGGAATTGGAAATGGAACAGTACACAAGAGAACAACGAATAAAAATTACGAAAAGTTATGGAAAACGTACTAGAAAGAGCATGAATGTGTGAAGCCGAAAATGGTCACCACTTGCGGGATATAATTTTTCTACTTAAGCTTAAAATATACCGCATTAGTATACTGTATAACCAAAAAAACAATAATAATAATTTATCATTAAATAAAAAAGTAATTAAACATTCAAATCATATCGGTAATTTTGCGCCACCATGTACAATAAAAAAATAGTTTACAAGTTAAGTGTTTACTTATAATATTTTTATTTTTTACTCTAACAATTATAATATTATTTCCTTGTCGATCTTAAAACTACCAAATTTTTATGAATAAATTAAATATAAATAAATAAAAACGTTTCTTAATGAGCTCCTCTCAATATATTTGACATAATAGAATGTCGTGAACTGTGAAGATCTCCTCAAACTGACAAAAACTAAAATTTAAAAAAAAATATATTTAAATAAGTTATCAAACCTACACTATATTAACTCTTAAAAAAAAAAATTAAAATTAGAAAAACAGTAGCTGAATTACTTACTATTGTTGGTCATAAATGGTTCACTTACAAAAATGTTCAATAAGATCCTCTTAAAAAAAAAAAAATTTAATGCTATGTCATAAATTCATGTTCCTCTTATGGATAAAAATAGCACTTGAATTTTTTAGAATAATTTCAATTTAGAAAATATTTTTATTTCTTAAATCATCAAGATTTGAAGTGTCCCACATATAGAAGACTTTATGTTTTATTGCTACTGTTTGTTTTTTTATTATTATTCTTCGATAAGATTGGAGCAAACGTTTTTTTTTTTTATTTGTAATTCATATTTTTGAGTTGTATTTTAATTTAAATGATCTCTTAAACAATTCTTTTGTGGTTCTCCAGATGTATAGAATTCTAGTAGGTACCTAGATTCATTTGCCGGAAGCATTTTAAAACTAAAAAGTAAGAAACCAAATATTTATAAGTGAAACACGTAAAATAAGATTTATTGCGTGTTTTGAAATTTCGTTACAATATTCACAACATAATACAAAAAAATTTAGTAGGTTTATTATTTTAATAAGCTATATAGAAAAGGTACAATATAAATTGATTAAATTTAAATACATAAGATACATATTTTTATATATCTAATAATTGAATTTAAATGATGCATAAACAATCCAAACTAAATTGTTTGTAAATAGAATGTAGGTTTTACCGTCTTATTATGCAAACATTTTTTGAATGGGGTTTTCCAAAAGACCTACTACGCTATCTGTAGGTTATCTTCAAATTTTTGTACTGGTATTCTGATTTAATTTCTTCTAACCCACATTCCTAATAACCTATGGGGTTTTCCAAAAGACCTACTACGCTATCTGTAGGTTATCTTCAAATTTTTGTACTGGTATTCTGATTTAATTTCTTCTAACCCACATTCCTAATAACCTACTAGAAGACATATGTAGAGGAAGTGTGTAGTGTAGGCTGTGTCAACCTTCAAAGAATCGAAGCCATTGAGTAAAATGGTTGGGTTACAATGTAACGGTTAAGCCGGTAAAGGAGGTTCTTTTATGAAAACCAATTTGTGAACCCTAGCTCCATTAGTTGGCATTGTTAAATCGATTTACTTTTCAGTTCTGATTTGATCCATACACTTTAGTCCATATGTAGCAACTTCTGCCCTTTTCTCAAGTGCTTCAGAAACGCAATGATAAATTTAGTACACCTTTTGACATACGCTTATAAGAGTATAAATTAAGATAATGGGTTCAATTATTCGACGTGTACTAAAAGAGGGCTCAGAACCCTAACTCACAAATAAAATTATAAAAGAAAACAAGGCTTCGCTCACTTTGGCACTGAAAAAAATAAGAAAATGGCTTGGACCATAAGAAATACCGCAGATGCATCCGGATATTTCTTTTTTCTCAAGTACACTTTTTCTGAGCCGCTTAGAAAGAGTAAAAATCTAATTTAAATCTAAACGAACGGTATATGCTTGATCTGATATAATACTAATAAGTACTTAAAATCTCTAAAACCAATTTGTTTATTGTAATGAATTACCTGGGTACACATTTTTATATTTTATTATATTCAACAACTGAAGTGATTATCTATATACTAATATTGACTCTTAAGTTCAACAGCTTCTGTGTTTTATTGCTACCAATTACAATTTATAATTCAAATATTTTTTTTATTAATCGATTCAAAAATAAACTCTTCTTTTCTAAACTTTTTAAAAATCTTAAATAAATACAACGAAATATCCAAAGGTTAAGTTCAATATATTTTATATTCTATTATCTGATTTATTATTTCTAGCTGCAACAAAATCTAAAGTTATTGCATACGAATTGATGTCTTAAATTCAAATGTAACACTTTCATATACAATAAAAATCGAATCAATAAGTTAAAATGTATAAAATCGATTTAATTAAAATTAATTATCGTTCATTTAAAATTCTAATATGATTTTATTTGTTTTAATTTCTGATTTAATTCTGATTTCTTAGCTATTCGGAGTGATCCACTTCTATTTGCAACCATAGGAAGAGAAGGAGAGAGAGAGGAAGAAAATATTATTGAAAAGAACTCCTTCAAATGGAAAACAGAATAAGAGATAACACTTGATTGAATATTGATGACCCTACGAGCATTTGTCAGTTAAAAAATAAAGAGTGGGTGGTACATAATTTAAATTTTATTAACTGACACTTTTCCATTTGAGAACGGAAAGTGTGTATCAAGATGGGAAACTTCAAAACACAAAATAAATGTAGTGACTTAATTACAAATTCAGAGTTTTATTTTGTATAACTATTATGTATATAGGTATGTATAAGAGAAGACATTATAAGTGATATTTTATTTTGTTTAAGTTAAGTATCCATCAATAGAAAAATTTCTAGAACAACTGATTCAGTTTCCGTTATGACCCTTTTGTTTTTTGTATTTTTGTCATTTCTATTGAACAGAAATTTCCAATTCTTGAGATTTTTATCAATTTTTAATTGACAAAGAAAAAACAAAAAGAAAACAACAAAGAAAAATTAGAAATTAAAAAAAAGAAAAGAGAAAGGTATAGAAATAAAAAATTAAAATACTGATATATTTTAAAGATCAAATTTTACTTCATAGAAGATAATTTTAATTGCCATTTATTTTATTTAATTTTTAACGCGTAAGTATTTAAAATACGATTACGAAGTTGTTGTTATGGAATAAATATTAAAGTCAGATAAATTTTAAAAAATTTCCTTCTTTAGAAGTTAACGTCTTTAACACAAGGAACTAATATCTGACTTATAGAAGTCAGAATTTTAATCAATGAATCCCTTAGAATAATTTGCTGCATATTTTAGTAAAGTACCATACTGAAAGAAGATTTCTGCTAACTAATGAGTTAGGAACCTTACTTGCGAAAAAAATGAAGCGCGGAATATTAAAATGGGTAGGTCTTAGTTCTGGCGAACCACCTTGAAGAATAACACGAATGACTTTAGAGTAAACCTCTCGTTGAACAGAAGGATGCGAGCTCTTCATGGTACTGATTCAATATGCTTGTAAATTCATCTTAAATTCTTTTTTCTCCTGAGCACCTACATATGTGTCCTTCATCAGCACCTATTTTCATTCCTGAATGGTTAAACCGTTACGCATTTAACTTAATATCCGATGAGGACTAAATGAATAAAATGGTTCTCAAAGAGTTCTGATAGGTTAAGATGAACAAAATATTATTTAGTGGTAATTTAATAAAAATTGTTTAGGTCTTTAATATGAAATTCTGGGCCGCTGACTACACATGTTATAATTATCTACAGTTCATTCAAGTAGTTTTAAAATTTTATTAAATTTTGATATTTAGCAGCTTTAAATTTCCAATAAACATGTACATGGTATTATAACAGTATTAACTACCAAAAAAATTTTCAATTTATAAAAGTGTTACGTAATAAAGAATCCCAGGTTTTAGTTACCATAGAAACCTTAATCTTAATTTATAAAAATATTTGCAGATTTGTTACAATGTATTAAAATTTCAAAATAAAAATTCAAAATCAAAATACAATAATATTTTCAATTTCTTTCTTTTATTACAATTTTTAAAAATAATAATAATAAGAAAAAATTGAAATAGGTAGATTTGCCGAAGACATGCAACCAATAATGAGTTCATTTTAAATAATCGAGATTTTTTTGAAATGAAAATACCATTTCAAATTGTTCCATTTAAGAATAAAAATAATGAAATGAACGGAATTAGACGATAAATGATAAGAAGTTCCATTTCATGTCGGTAGTGATTTTATCCAATTAACCAAGAAAACTAAATAATAGAAAATTGCATTTTGTCTTAAACATTTGGTAGTTATATATTATTATGGTAGCGGATTATACAGTTAGAAAAAGAAAATATTGATATGGATCAAGTATATTTTGCAGCAGAACTTACAATATTGATGGGATGATGGTATTTTTTAAGTAGGTCAATTACAAATTAAGTAGAAAAATTTTATAAAATAAATTTTTTTGGTTTTCTTAGAGTTTTATTTTATTTGCTTTGAATGGAAACGATGACTTTTTTACTGATTTTAAGATTTCTATTATAATTATGTGTTTTATCAATAATTTTAGTTATAAACTTATTTTAGCATTTCTTTGATGAATCAAATGTAAAAAGAAAGTAAAAATTCAAATCTAATGATTTGTCACTTGAAATTTTCAAAATTGACTCTCAATTGACTTTCACATTGACTCTAAAGTTTTTACTATAGTCTCATTAAATCTGATTTTAATATAAACGTTTATTGCTCTGTATTAAGATTATCTCCTTAATTTAATTTAATTAACTATGATCCATATTTAACTATTTCTTATGTCGTAGATACTAGTACTAGGACAATTTAATATACCAGAGTTCATAAGATATGCATAAGATATATATAGAACTAAAATAATTTAATACCCTCAATGTTATCTTCCCTTGACAGTTAATTGCCAGACCCTTTGTATAGAAAACTTCACGGCTTAACAAATGGAAATAGCAATTCTGAATTTTTTTTTCATACAACTCCTTTATATTTCCATAGAATCCATACAAAATTTTATTTCAAAAATTGAAAGCAATTTCCCTAGAGATTCTATAATTTTTAAGTTATTTAATTCATTTAAATGTAAAATAATTTCTACGGTCGATAAAACAGTTATATAACTTTAAAAGTATTTTCTTGCAAATACTGTAACTAAATATTACCTTAGAAATTAAAAGAAAAACAATATGACTTAAACACCTTGTCTATCATCTTGCGCTATTTATTTAATGAACTTTTTATCATAATTATAACCATAATTTTTAATTAAAATGCCATAGAAAAAAAACATCCCACCCCTTCTTAATCCACATTATTTATAATTTTAAAATATTTCTCTTCTCTTACCCACAATTTAAATTATGATATTCTACTCAGTTTATTTGGCAGCAATTTTTAATCACAATTCTATTGAATTCATTCTGTTAAAGTGTTTCTATGGTCAGCCCCTCTCAAATCGCTGTTCTTTTTCTTCAACATATTTGAAACAAAATAATATTCTAATCACATCTCTTAGAATGTGTATACAATTCCTCTTGATTCATTCAGTTAATTTAACTGGTATAGCTTCATTTCCTAAAAGTAGTATAAATGATGAAACAGATATTGCAGAATACATTTCTAAGCAAATCTTCAAAACAAAATATTATATCTTCATAATATTCATCTATTCTACCAAATGTCCTGACGAAATTTTTAGAATTTCATATCATTTAAATCTACTGAAACGAAAAAAAAAAACAAAAAATAAATGGGTTGAAAGAAAGAGACGGAAAGTGTTTAAATTTATTCCAGTTTTAATAAGAGCTGGGGAGAAAAATTTTAACGATTTTATTTTAGTAACAATAAAAACCAATTAACAAACATTGAAAAATTATTTTTTACTATTATGTTTTTTGTTTCACTTGATTATCCTTCTGGAATATTAACGGTATTATATTTAACAGTTGTATTTTACAATATTGCTTAATTATATAATAGTAATAATATATAATGTTTACTAAGTTCTAAATATCAAATATATTTTAAAATACTCAACTGTTGTTGGTTAAAAATATTTGAAGAATTCTTATTTTAAGAAAACTTCTCTTACCACCTCTTGTGGGAAGCAGATACGAGCTAAAAAATATTGACTTCCAGCGGTAATGAGTGGATGTTATCAAATATTTTTGAGTAGAGTAATAGAAAAGTAACAAAAGGTGTTTCAATATTATGCTAAAACTTTGGAATGATAAGACCTTCAAAGTATAAAAAAAGAAAATGTTTGCAACAAAAGACTTTAATTTCAAAAAAGTAAATTTATAGTTAAGCGTTGTTTAAAATTAAAGAAAATTTTATAGAAGAAAGTGAAAACCCTGAAAATTAGAATGGCTTTCAGATTTTGTTGGAAATAACATTTTGACAGGCATTTATAATAGTACAGGAAATGCCGTTATATCCCGAAGACAAATGATTTTGTTAAACTTGTCAAAGACAAAAAAATAAGTTTGTACTCTTAATTAAAATTTCAATTAACTGCCTTGACAACGACGAAATTGATAATTTGGGAAGGACAAACCAAATTTAAACAATAAAATATTTTAAAACTGAACTCAATAGTTCATTTAGTAGTGGAATCCTGAACAATATAACTGTTATCGCAAATGCGATATTTTTTTTAATGTTTTTCAATTTTAAACTTTTTTGTTGTCATCATGGTCCTATTACAAGAATTATTGTATTAGTCATTACAATTAACATTCCTGCAATATATCTAATACAAAGAAACAAAATTAAATTTGTAACTTTATTTCAGTTTTTTGTTGTTGTAATTTAAGACTTAGGAACAATAGAAATTAAGACACAAGTTTTATACTTGAATACAAGATGATTATTGTGATGATAACTTCAAATAAAATGGAAAACAAATGAAAATTTGTAAGAGAGAAAAAGATTGAAAACCAAATAAATAACGTAATACAGAAAAGAAAGAGAAAAAAATAAATAAAAAATTGGAAAACAAAAGATTCCTTAGAATATATATAAAAAAATATAATGAAAATTACTTTTCATCAGTATTGTCATTATATCCTGCCTGATTGGAATTTCTAATTTCCTATTGTTTTTCCCTTTAGAAAAATCCATTGGAATTTTGCAATCAAAATAATTTCATTTTGTCTCCTTCTTTACAATTTGATATTTATTTTGCTCTTTAGTTATGTTGTTTTAGTTGTTTTTACATTGAAAATATAATATAATAGAGTAGGTCATGGTTTATTGGAATTCTTGTGTACTACGCTATATAATATTGAAAAGAAAAAAAACTGAATGCCATAAGATTTTAATAATGCCCCAGAAATTAAAATTGAAATTTATTCTTGTTAGGTAAAATTTTTCAATTTAAATTTTCTGTTTGTTTTTTTTTGTTTTGTTGTTGGTTCAAATAGTTCTCACTTTATTTTCCGATCTCTTCTTAAATTCCCGTCATCTTGTATATCCTGTGCTGTCTCTCATATACCATTTATGGTCCTTGGATTTAAATTAAAATACTTAAGCAAAACAATTCGATTTTCGATTTTTTTTTTTTGTATTCTGTCCCTTAGGATAAAGAAATAACCTTGTAAAAAGATTTTTCAATTTTTTTGAGGGAATAATTTAAGTGGGTTCCTAAGGGGATGAGGTACAAAAAAAAATATATTACGAAAGAAAATTGTTATAAGTTCAGTATAAATATACAAGTGTATACATAATATCATTATTAGAAACAATGGTATAGATTACAAGTATGTACAAGTACTTGTGAAAGAATTGGAAAAAAAATTATTAATGATTTTTTGAATTTTAAAGTATTGAAAATTTGTTTATTTTTTGAAGATTTCTTATTGAGTAGAGAACCAAATATCATAGGAACGTAAATTAGATTGAATTTCATGCTAATTATTTTTATATGACAAAAACTTTTGTTGGCAATGTTTCAATTTAAAGATTTATGAGCTTATATTTGTAAAGGCATTTTCTGATTAAACTCTAAAATTCCAAAAAAAAAAGAAAAAAAAAAAAAAATTATTTAAATTCCAAAATACTTCAAAAATATTCACATTTCTAAAACAAAATAACACATAATAAATAACAAAACTGTATGCAAATTGAATTAAGATAGACAGGATATCAAGTTAAAAAAAAAAAAAAATTAAAAAAAATTTAATATATGGTTTCATTTTTCATTTAATCAAAAATGAAAAAGTGGGTTTTCCTTTTCATTTTCATCTATTGTTTATTTTTTTTTGTTACAATTTTAAGGATTCATCATTTATGAGAAAATCTCATTATTAGATTTTAACTTTGATTTAAAAAATTTGATTTTCTATTTCTTTCTCTCTTATATAATTATATATGTATTGAAACAAACTAATTATGTAATAAAAATAGAAAATAAAATCATTTAAAATTTAAAAAAAAATAGAAAATTTCTTCTTTCTGGAAAATTAAAAAAGAAAATTTGTTTCGTAAATGAAAATGGAATTTAAATTACATACTAGAGACATGAAATGAATTTTCTTGATAATATTGAAAAGTATTTATACAAAAGGAAAATTGTATAATTTGCAATTTGAGTCCACAACACTTAATTAATTAATTTGTATGGAATTTAGATTTGTTACATCATAAAAATAAAGAATTTGAATGTCCTATTTAGGTCACAAAAGATATAGATGAATAGGTTACTAGGTATTAGGATAGTTTTCAATATAGATGGTAAATTGATGAAAATTTGTATATTTGACAAAGAAATAATTCATGAAGAGTTTTTCTAAATTCCTTTGAAAGTTGCAATATTGTATGAAATTACATTCTTTGAATTTAATTTAAGTAAAATGTGCCCTTAATCATAGCACGTTCTGGGTCTCTTTTTTAAAACTTGAAGTATAAAATTGAAATATAAATATAAGTAAATGAGTTACAAATTGTTCCCCAGGAAACTTTTCTTCAGTCTTGGATAATATTTTTATACGCTGGTTTTACATGTTAGTTTTCCATTTTTTAATTTTCTTACATATAATTATTGAAGTTAAGCGAAGCCCGTGGTGTGTCTTCAATATAAAACGTATATGAAAAACGATATTATTATACGTTATTCATAAAGCAAGTAGAAGAAACAATCTGACACCAAATTACTATTCAGTTATAAATGAAAATAAACAGTTCTTTTCCTTAAAATCTCGGGCAGTTAGTAAAATCCAAAGCTGGAGAACACTTCAAAATTTCTTGTAGATGTTCGAAGTTGCAACCTTCGCAAACTTACCCCTCGACTGACATACCATTGACTTAATCACTTCGCTGCCAAAGCCCTGTACTATAGACATAGTCTTTGTGCATTGAAAGCAATTGTTTTTCTTTTTTAAGTTCTCATTGGTCAAATGTTAGTCTTAAAAGCTTGTCTTCTCTCTTAATGAATTCCACATACAATTTAAACATGTGATAGTGTCGGGCCTTATAACATGTAGAAACGTATTAGACTTTCTATAGATTCTATAGATGTATAATTATTAATTATCGATTAGGCCATTTATTTCAACCCAATAGCGAATGGTAGCTGTGTCAATTCGACAAACAGACAAAAGTTTCTCACTTTCGTTGTGAATTGATCTCAAACCTCTTGCATGAAAGATTGGTACTCTAACCACTGTGCAACCGAGCCATTTGCCAGAATAATATTAAAATTAGTTCATTATATAACACCTGCATTTCTAAGAATATTTCTTTTTATTAGTTTTAGAAAATCAATTTTAAATCTTATTCTTATAATTTTTGCTGCTATTTAATACAATGGCATGAATATTCAATTCCAAATGATCGTAAATTGCAATTGTTATAAATCATATTACAAAAAAAAATATAAATATATTCATCCTTGGAAACTTCTTCAAAAAATATCTTCCTCTTTTATAAAAAAAAGCACAGCCAAGAGTCTTTCTTGACATTGGAAAATTTCAAATTATTGCTATAAAAATCAGAATTGACATAAAACTATAAAACAAAAAAAAAAATTAATATAATTTTTTTTTTTTATTAAATTTATTTTTATTTATGAACAAACTCAATTTACATGCCCGTCTCTGATTGATTTATTAATTTTAATCACAATATTCATACACTTTAGTCATAAGGTAAAATAATAATAATAATAAAAATAAAATATATCGATTCAATATAATAGTTATATTATATGGTAAAAATAACATTCTTAAGTTATAATATAAAATCTTCGATATGATCTGCATTTTTTTTGATCTTCTCCAGCAGATATAAAATTAAAAAAAAATATCAATGCATTTAATGGTATGTAGTAGTAACAGAAAATAGAATGCACCAAATAAAAATTAAACTGTGCTTAAATTATGAATTTTATTTTCGTTATCAATATTGAAATTTTGACTGTCTTCGAATTTTAGAATGTAAAGTGTTTAAAAGCCAAAAGAAGATTTTTGGGTTGTTCTCTGCCTGTCAACAGCCTACCCTATATATGCTTCTGATCCATTTAATTATACTGAACAGTAGGGATCTATATATGAGCATTTTATTTGTGTTCATCTTTATTAGTTGTTTCTTATACCACCCAGACCCAAAACCTTTAGAAGATGCTTCATACAGCTTCGGGTAACCTCATCCTCATAAATTATAAAGGCCAGATGTTTATAAACAAAAGTTAAATATAATCAATACCTTTTATTACACTTTCCTCAGACAACAATCAATAATTCACTACTGCTACCAGAATAACGGTAAATCCTGTATTTTTGTCTTCAATCTTTAGCAGCAAACTACTTGTAAAATATATAGTTTATAATATTAATTTTAAACTTATACCAGAACAATGAAAATTCATTGCAAATAAAAACAAAATAATAAAAAAAATTAAAAAAGAAACAAATTAAAAACGAAACACTAAACAATTCGAAACCAAGAAAAAGAAGCATAAATAATAAATTTGACAGTTTTCTGCCTTTAATTATGAACATATTCGCAGCTCATTCAATTTGAAAAAAAAAAATAAATAAATAAAAATTAAAAAAAATTATAAACACATTCAATTCATATAGTAATAATATACGGGCAAATATGAAATCACAACACGAATATATTACATACATACCAACATACAAATATACATTAGTGGAATAAATAAATCTCGTTCAGAATCCTGTCATTGCAAAATATCTTACAAAAAACAAAAATACAGAAAAAAAAATTGCAAAAGTTATAAACTTGTTTATAATAATATATATATATATATAAATATAGCTGTAATCAAACCACTGCCAAGTTGTGATGATAGGAACACAGCTATATTCTACTACCAGAGTAATAAGAAGCTAAAAATTTTTTTTTTTTTTTTGATTTTCTTCTTATTTTATCAGTTGTAAAAGTTGGAATTGGTGATGCTAAAGGATGTGTGAAGATAGAACTGCAATAGATCCCAACTAAATACACAGAATAACAATCACAAATAAAAATAATAGAAAACGAGGAAGAGTGTAGTAGAGTAGACTGTGTCAACTCTGGGATACCCGTATGACCGTTATAAAAACATTATATCATTATTATTATAAACATTAATTACTTCTGGCAAAATTTCAAACATACCAGCTTTAATAGGTGAAATATAATGCTCATATAAAAGAAAGAGTTGTATGGCAGCTACTCGAACCCTCTGCAGTAGACCAACCAAATTTTGCAGTAATTTTGGCCATTACACTAAACTATTTTTGGTAAAATTTCAGACACCCAACTTCAATAGGTATAGAGTAATGCTCATATAAAATAAGAAGTTGTATGGCAGCTACTCGAACCCTTTCCAGTAGACCAACCAAATTTTGCAATAACTTTGGCCATCTCACTAAACTATTTTTGGCAAAATTTCAGACACCCAGCTTTAATAGGGATCGAGTAATGCTCATATAAAAGAAGGAGTTGTATGGCAGCTACTCGAACTCACTGCAACAGACCAACCAAATTTTGCAGAAACTTTGGCCATAAAACTAAACTACTTTTGCCAAAATTTCAGACACGTAGCTGTAATAGGTACTGAGAAATACTCATATAAAAAAAGAAGTTGTATGGCAGCCACCCGAACCCATGGACCAAAATGGCTGGATTTAAATAGCGATGACGGCTATTGTAAAAAAACGAATTTGCGAAAATTTCAAGATCCTAACTCCTTTAGTTTTTGAGTTATCGTGCGGACGGACGGACGGACGGACAGACGGACGGACGGACGGACGGACAGACGGACGGACGGACGGACATACATAGCTAAATCGATTTTTTTTTCGATTCTGAACCGATCCATACACTTGAGTCTATATCTACCCCCCCTCCTTCTCTGCGTCACAAACGTAATGGCAAATTTATTATACCCTTTGACTATATAGTCATACGGGTATAAAAATGTAGGAAAAAATAGAATTAAAATAGGATGGAGAAAGGTGGACTTTAAAGTGTAACCGGAGAGCTGATGGACAATAATAATCGAAGTGGAATCATGATTACAAACTACTAGCCAAATATAAAAATCAAGAATGTAACCAATACATAGGTACCTGTATAATAATTTGCGGCAGCATCACAATAACAATTTCCAACAACAACAACGAAGCATAGAACGGGATGACATATTATAAATTTATCAATTGAATGGAAGTCATGTCACTTTTTCCCTTTTTTTATTTTCTTGGGTTTTTTTTTTCTATTTTGATGTTTCACAATTTTTATGATAAATGTTGTTACCGGTTGGGTTTGTTTCCATTAACGGCAAAATCTCATTTAATTGAGATGATCGTTAAGATCGCACTTGAGTTTAAAAAAAAAAAAAAAAAATTGAATATAAAAATAAGATATTTTAAACAAGAATCTAGTTTTACAAAAAAAAAAAAAAATTTTCCTAGTATTTAAAAAAAAAAAAATTCAAGTATGAAATAAAAAGTGCAAGGTTGCAAGGTTGCTCACCAATAATTATTATAAACAAAGTAATATTATACTATCTACAAACAGTTGTTCGTGTTTTGTAGTTTCTTTTTTGTTTTTTTTTTTGGTTGTTAAGTTGTTAAAATATTTTTGCAGAAGGGGTGATAAAAGTCCCCTAACAAGTTATGACTCCAAAAACAACAAAAGTCCTAGGAAAATTATGACTCATAATGAGAACCCAAAGATCACCCGGAACTTATGACTTTAAAAAACTGATATTTTTAAAATATAAGACGAAGTATCCATTAACAAAAAATTAATAAATTTTAGATTAAATTCATATTGAAAAATGGGAATTTCCCCTTCTTCCAAAACTCACATTATGTATCCAACTTACAACTCGCTTCTAATTGAAAGTTTTTTATGCACGAATTCTAAAATATTCTGGGAAAAGTAACAACTTTCATTACATTTCGATCTTTAATATGCGAAATAAAAAGTCGTTCATAGGCAAATCTATAATAATATTCTAATAAATTTTAACCCAGCTCCAGCCAAAGTTCAAAAAAATAAAAAGGACAAAATTATTATTTTTCAGATAAGATTTGTCTGAACTGTAGGTGTCGATTATATGAATTTTAATGAAACATAAGATTCAATAACATATTAGCAGGGGCTGCTAGTATATATAAAGACTTATTGTTTAAATGGTATTATTTTACTTATATAATTTCGTATTATTAGACTTTCAAGAATTTTTATAATAAAAATTTATTCAAATTGTTTGCTTTTCAGTTTCAGCTTTATTTCTTTCTTCAAAATGCAGTTCAAAACTTAATCATATATTAGAAAATATATTGGGTAGATATGTTTGATTTTTTACGAGGATTTATGGTCCCATTCTCCGTGGACCTTTGAGTCTGGTACTTTTTGACCTCGCCATTTTTGTAGATAGCATTTAAGCAGAAATATCTTAGCGCAAAAATTAAAATTAATTTTTTAAAAAAAAAAGAAGACGACAGTATAAAAATAAAAAATAGAAACAAAGGTGTCATTTTCACTTTAAGGCTAAAATCTGACATTTATTATCCTATATTGGAGGATGAACTTTTTTCTCTTATATGTCTCATCTCTTTATATTTTGTAGAACTTTTGTCCTCTCTTTTTAAACTTTTTGAAGTCTTTTGGTTTCTGTTGTTGCTGTTGTTGGATTTATTATGAGATTTAATTCGAAACTAGAAATAATCGATCAGATTAGTTTTTTTTTTGTATAATATCTTATTGTCCAAGAAGAAAAATAAGAATAGCCTTAAGTCCCCTCAGGGTTTTTCTGTTTTTAAATGAAATTTTAACTGGATTATAAAAAAAAAAAAAATTATAAACAAAAAAAAAGGAAGGAAGGGTTATTAAAGTAGTTAAGTCGTTCCTAGATTGTTGTTTTTTTTTTAGAATTTCATCCGATAAAATAAAAAAACAAAACCGAACTGTCAATGCTTTAAGATTAAGGATATGTTAAGTTATTTAACATAAATTGGTTTCTCAAGATGCTTTTTTTTTTTTTTTGTATGGTGTTGTAATGGAATTTTGACAGATAATATATTGACTTGTATGACCATTGAAATTGATTTGTATAGTTATTATTTAAATTTTGTAAAACGAATTTATATCAACTTTAGTTTAGCTTTTGCAAGTGGAATTAATTTTATTCATTTAAATCTAGTAATTAATGAGATCTAGTCTTTAATAATCTTTAATTAAAAATGAAAGTAAAATGAAAGTAATCAAAATCCTTTTACAGTACGATTTTTAATCAATTTTTAATATTCTAATAATTATTATTTATAATCACCATTATATTGTTGCTTTTTTATATGAGGTAAAGCCAATGCTATTTTAATATCTAGGCCTTGCGACCCAATTATTATATTAAGGGAATTTATTTTATTTTGGAGAGTATGTGAATTTCAGTTATTTCATCTATGAAGTCGTATTTAATTATAAAGATAAATTTCATATTCTTGATAATACTGTATAGCCACTGGTTTTTATGTCTGACAATACTGTATTGTTACTGCATGGCTTCAACTGTCGTTGAATATTTCAATTGATGTCTGTGGTAAAAGGTTTTAGAATCTTTTGGTTTCCAGCCCAAATCCGAACTTTCAAGGGTTGTTTCATTATAAAGTGAAAAAGTTAATTAGGTTTTTTATTGTACAAAATCGGTTGCAATACTGTAAAGTTTTTGCATTTTGTAGCTTTTAAATCTTTATTGAGGTCAATAGTCAATATATAATTTTTTGTAAACTGTGATAAAATCCACAAAAGTTTTAAGAATGTTAACTTAATTAAAGCATTAAACCAATTTTTGAGATAAATATTTTATTTGCATTCATACATGGAATTTACCCTATTTAATAAAACTGAACTCCAGTTTCTTTCAAACACGGGTATAATTTTCAACAGGTGAAAAATGTATGAAACACTTATTCAACAAATTAAATAGCTTTCTTTAACAACGTTCTGAAAACCACGTATGGTTGATAAAGAAATCTCTTACTTAGATTGCAACTTGTCCAAGGAATCCAGGAAAAGAACCAATTAAAAAAATCCAAGGCTTCACAAAATTTATGTTAAAAAGCAATGCTATCTTTAACCAAGTTTAAATTGATACCATTTTCGTTACTTTTCGTAAGTTTTAATAAATTATTATTTAATTTGATAGTAAAATGACTAATTAAAAGTTTATTTGATTTTAAATGGTTACAATTAAAATTTTAATTTCCTTCTCTTAAATAAAAATAATTCCATTAAAATAAAACCCCGTAAAAACATAAATGTAAAATTTAAAAATTTTTATCACAACCATTTGATAATTTCGATTGTTTTAAGGTACTCCTCAATCAACCCGAAAACTCGTAAAATGAAAAGAACAAAAATGAATCAATAAATAAATCATCAAATAAAATAAATATAAACTAGAATATCAGAAATGCAAGAGTACAAAGCGAAACTATTTATTCCAGACTATCAAAACTGAAAATAAACAATAAAATCAATGGTCTTATAGTTCAAACCATAAATACCAACAAAAAAATCTATTAAAGATCTACTTTTAATAAAAATACTGATTGATTGCCTTCAGCACAGCACAACTCAGTGTACTTTCAAACTTTCCGATTAAAATATTGAGTTTTACTTTTTTCATCATTTTATAAAGAGTCTGAGTTTTTATTTCACTATCCTCTTCCCCCCTTTCTATAAAAATGTTGCTTAAATGGTTTATTGTTTATTGATTGTTTCTTAATAGCTTTAGAACAAAAAAAAATGCCAAGGGTCTTAATTTGTTGTATCAAAAATCATTTATTAGCAATTAAAAAAGTTTCGAATTTGTTCTTTGTGAACAAGATAAGAAACAAGATATGTAATCATCACCGCCAATCAATCAAACAAACAAATTTC
This sequence comes from Dolichopus griseipennis, assembly GCA_963082915.1. Taxonomy (NCBI): domain Eukaryota; kingdom Metazoa; phylum Arthropoda; class Insecta; order Diptera; family Dolichopodidae; genus Dolichopus; species Dolichopus griseipennis. Next base: position 8,958,793 of record OY720445.1, on the reverse strand, counting down.
TTAAAATAAATTTTTCTGAAAAATCTTTAATGCTCGATGACAATAGTTGGGACAAATTTATACAGTACAGTGTACTAAAAAATTTTGTTGATATCATCTTTTAAAAATTGAAACGAGCTTTTAAAGAATACTTAAATCAAACCTTAATATTTACTTAAAACTCCTCCTAAGGGGGGGACACATACAAGTAAAGCGTATGAATTTTATATTGCTTATCGATGATCAAAGCGATGCTCCAATATAAACACTTATATTTAAATCATGTACATAGTTTTCAATGATATGGTCTTATCGACGCTGTTATTACTTATCGCAGCTCCGACATAAAGGAGCCCTTACATTTTCGATAGATACAATTTTATTTATTATATATTGTAATAATTTTATATTGGATTATAAGTTATTTCTAAAACGAAAGGGTTTCTAATTTTAACTATTTGGAAATTTTTAAGATTCTTTAGTTCTAATTTTTAGTAATTTTCCATTTATTATCTTTATTGAGGTTTGTAATATAAACGAGTTGGTTTGTTGAAGGCTATAGTGTACAGCACCTAAAGTGGGTTACTGTACTTGTTCCTCTGTATGACAACTCTCTTAAAATCTCGTTCTACACTAAAATTATTTAAACTAGAATATTATTTCCGCTCAAAAAATTTTGTAATTGACTGTAAATAAATATTTGGATACTAAAATTTTTCAATTTACGCTGCGACAAAATACACAGGAGTCGCAATAGAAATAAGAAAACAAACAGAAAAAATAAGAATATACTTTATTACTCTAGTTAATTGGTTATAAATTTTGACAAGCTTTTACGAGTATGTATATGGTAATCAAACATTTTTTATTATCTTTACATTATGATTGAAAATGTTCACTACCACTACATTTTATTGTTGGTTTTCAATTGATTTTAAAGGGTTTTGAAATCTTATTTAAAGGGCGGTCAATATCATCTTCTTACAAAAAAATTTAATCAATTTTATTATTAAGCCGTCGGCAATTTTTTCTAAAAACAAACAAGATTGGATATAAAATTTATTTAATCACAAAAAATTAGAACATTTTTTTGTAAATACAAATACGAAGAGACGCATTCATTGTAAGTTTTATTTAATTTTAATGGTTTAAATTTATTTACTCTTGTAGAATCGTTCACTGGTTTAATTTTTTTAATTAATAGAAAATATATTTTATTGGAAGTAATGTTCAATGGTTTTTCTTTTTAATTAATTGGTATTTTTTAATGAGCCCATAAAATCGATAACATTCTGCCAGCTGTCAATCATCCTAATGAATTTTCATGTATAGGTTTTAGTGGTACTAATTTAAATTAATCATTTTTTAATAGTTTATTACTAATTTTTGATGATTTTATGAGTTAGTTGAAGGGGGTGGTCCTAAAATTAATGTAATTAGAAGAACTTAATAAGCCCTGGCGGTGGCTTATAAAATAAAAGATTAATTGTAATTTTAACTATAATTAGTAATTAATAATTGTAATAATAATAATAATAACAAAAATAAAACATGCAATATGTTTTTTTTGAGTTTGAGTTTCAAAATAAAAAAATCTCCGAAGAATCGCCTTTAAGGTAGTCTTACTGTTTATTAAAATTTGTATCTGTCAAATGTTATAATTTTAATTTTAAAAAGACAATTCATTTGTTAATTCCATATTTGGCCTTGAAATTTGTTTACTTTTTTTTTAGAACGTTCATAAACTTGATTTTGAAAAATTTCTAAGCTTTTTTCCTTCATATTTTTAAAGTTTATCTGTCAAAGAAAATCAGCTCACTACTGAATCAATTTAATATTTTAAGACTTTTCTGTTGAATATTTAAACAATTTTTTCAAAACCTTTATTTTTTAGGGGTTCTTATATTAAACTAACTGTTGGCCCGTCACAGAATGACGGAAAAATTTTTTCTAATTAAGAACTATTTCTAATTTCATTATATACATATACATATATTGTATATCAATATCATTTTCTTAAATAAAATCGCAACAGTTACATTTTGTATTAGGCAGATTATGCTTCGATTCTAGTAATAGATCTTAAAAACTTGAAAATGAATAAGTTACGTGGTCTACCTTTTGTATGTTTTGAATTTAATAAAATGTTGGGGTCGTTAGTTTAAATCCTTTCTTGCTGAAATTTTTTTTAATTTCAATTAATATTTTTGTTTTATTTAATTATGTACTTGTTTAAATTTGTGAATATTTGACATTTCATTGATTATGTACTAGTAAATCAATTCGATATTGGAATTTACTAACTTTTTATTAAGGTTTTCATTTTAGCGGTTTAAAGACCACATTTTTAATATTGAAAAAGTAATTATTTCGCTGAAAGATCTTTACGTTTAAATTATATATTGTAATCATCGCGCCCAATACGACTGCCATCTCATATGAAACTATTGAACTATTTTTAATTTATTTAACTTGAGATTTTAAGGTCCACTATTATTGTAGAAACTATTTTAAAACAATGAAGTTCTTAAGCGAAAGGATGTTAAGCAATATGTTAGAAAAACTTAATGATCAATACAAACTAATATTACATAATTAATTTTGTATAAATTACAATGTGTGTCAATTATAAAATACAATGTGTTAATTTTAAATTTATTATCGGTTATTTTAATAAAAAAAAAAAAAATGTTTATTTGAAAACATCCGGTAATATTTTGTTAGAAAAGATTTCATCATATTAGGTATATCTTCTTTTGGTTGTTTCCAGAAACTCAAAACCAAATATAAAAAAAAACCAAAACGTAAAAATTAAAACTAATCACAATATCTTCACCGGACCTAATGAGTACTAATAAATTTGTTCAACATTTTTATTTTTGTGCAATTTTTCCAGTTTATGCGATTCTTTATAAAGAAAAGGTGCTATTTTAATAACGCATATTAAAACCACTTCTTTCTCTTTTAAAATATCTGTCTTCTTTTTCATCCCCTCTCCGAAAAAAACAAAAATAAATTAAATAATATTCTTGTATATTTTTACAAGGCACTTGTCATAATATACCAACACACCTGCAATAAGTATATGTAATATTATTTATAATTTTATTATTTTTTTTTTTTTTTATTCACATATTTCAATAATTTATTACACAAGTTCTGTAAAACGAGTCATTTTTTATTAAATTAAAAGAATCGGACTTACAAGTTCTTCCTCTTTCTTTTCTTTCTTCCTTTTTTATACCCGTATGACTATATAGTCAAAGGGTATAATAAATTTGCCATTACGTTTGTGACGCAGAGAAGGAGGGGGGTAGATATAGACTCAAGTGTATGGATCGGATCAGAATCGAAAAATAAATCGATTTAGCTATGTATGTCCGTCCGTCCGTCTGTCCGTCCGTCCGTCCGTCCGTCCGTCTGTCCGTCCGTCACCACGATAACTCAAAAACTAAAGAAGCTAGGATCTTGAAATTTTCGCAAATCCGTTTTTTTGCAATAGCCGTCATCGCTATTTAAATCCAGCCGTTTCGGTCCATGGGTTCGGGTAGCTGCCATACAACTTCTTTTTTTATATGAGGATTTCTCTGTACCTATTATAGCTGCGTGTCTGAAATTTTGCCAAAAGTAGTTTAGTTTTATGGCCAAAGTTTCTGCAAAATTTGGTTGCTCTACTGCAGTGGGTTCGAGTAGCTGCCATACAACTTTTAATTTTATATGAGCATTACTCTATACCTATTGAAGCTGGGTGTCTGAAATTTTGTTAAAAATAGTTTAGTGTAATGGCCAAAGTTTCTGCAAAATTTGGTTGGTCTGCTGCAGAGGGTTGGAGTAGCTGCCATACAACTCCTTCTTTTATATGAGCATTACACTGCACCTAATGAAGCTGGGTGTCTGAAATTTTGCCAAAAATAGTTTAGTGTAATTGCCAAAGTTACTGAAAAATTTGGTTGGTCTACTGCAGAGGGTTCGATTAGCTGCCATACAACTCCTTCTTTTATATGAGCATTAAACTACACCTAATAAAGCTTTATGTTTGAAATTTTGCCAAAAGTAATTAATGTTTAAAAATGATATAATGTTTATATAACGGTCATACGGGTATCCCAGAGTTGACACAGTCTACTCTACCACACTCTTCCTCGTTTTTTGCTTAAAATGTACAAAAAAGTTGCAATTTTTTTTTTTTTTTATTACTGTGTCAATGCTTAGCTAAAAAATGACGGAGAAGAGATGGGACAAACAAAAAAAAACACAACAACAATAATAAAAAGAGAAAAACGAAATGTAAAGAAAAATAAATAAATTAAAAAAAGTAGGATATATTTGCGAGATAAATGGCAATTACTGACATGTCTGTCTAAAATAAATTCATCAAAACCGGAAAATGAATATTATATATTATTACTTCTATACCCGTACTCTCTCTCTCCCTCTCTCTCTTCTTTTAAATCATCAACTAAAAGTACTTGCATTATGGCAATACTTTTTTCAAAAATAACAAAACTTTAAAGAATTTCCAAATACATAAAATGTGTATACCTTACCTACCACCTTTATCTAAGTAATGTTTGTTGAATTTTGATTTTATTATGTTCTTTACTTCCTCGGTCAGTTTTTGATTTCAGGTATGTTACCTATGTGTTTATTTTATTTTTTTTTTTTTTTGGAGTATAATGAAAGATGGTTACTTTAGATAGAGATAGATAATATAAATGTGATGCCATATTATTGATGGTAACAAAAGTATGTAAGTGTATATGAATATTTTTTTTTTAACTTTTTAGGTTATTAAAGATAAGATAGAGATAGTTGGTTTTGTGACATAAAATATACATACATATACATTTAAACATAGGTATATAATGCAAGTTTAATAACATGACTTGCTCTATACAGAGTTCTTTTAATAGTTTGGTAAAAAATTTTGCTGCAGAAATTGTAAAGTATAAATGTTTAATGTGTGAAAAATGTCAACAAAGGGAAGAAAATTATTTGCAAGAAATTGTGATTAATTCAGGGACGGACTTAAATATTAAAGGTACAAAGTGATTAAAAGTCTAAACATAAATGTCACAAATTTATTTATTTTCTAGGATGGAAGCCTGTCGTACGCAAAGTTCGTCTCGATCGTCGTTCAATCGTCTTCTATGTGTCAATATTGACAAAATAAACGCGAAATAACAGTAGAATCTCTTCTTTTATTAAATTACATAAATTTATGTGCAGTGTCGTACCACACACAATGTGACACATATGAGCATGGCAGGATGGGAATATTGTTTCTTTTCTAGAGTTCGTTAATGCATGGATACTTTAGAAAACATTAAAGAGTTTCATGTATTAAGCTCTTTAGTGAATGTATGATAGCTGCTGCTTTCTACTTACCTTTATATTCTGTTCCAATATTTCAATCAAACATTCTTTTATAATCTGTCACTGTATTCAATTAATTAAAAAATGAACAACATACAAAGCTTATTAAACATGTATAATGAAGAAAAACAAAAACACAAAACATAGATCAAAATGAGCAACAAAAAAAAAACAACCAAGCGCAAAAACATTTTTCTGTTTCTTTATCAAAAGATTTCCATGCAGAGATAATATAACCTAGTTATGCCTAAAAAAAAAACCAAAAATAAAACAATTTCTACTATTGTATAATGTTAAATAGATATAGGGAATTCATATCATGATTTTCATATTAAAACAGAAAAAAAAACTATAAATAAGCAAAAACTTAACTACATAACCTAACAATATGAGTAAACGCATTCTTAACTTGTATTCCTACTTTGTTCTGTTCTGTTCTGTTTTTTGTTTCTTTGATACATTACTCTGTGCGTTGTGCATTTATATGTGCGTTCATTTCTGTGCTAAAAACCAATACAAAAAAAAACAAGTAAGGAAAAAAACCAAGGGTTTTTAAAAAGCACGTTTTCAAAATTATATACGTTTTTTTTACTGAATAATTAATTCATCATTCATTTTTATAAAAATATAAATAAAAATAAATGATAATATTAATTTAGTTGTTTCATTAATTTATATGACTAATAAAGAAATACTTAGAATATAACCCTAATGCACTCAAGGAAACCTGTTGATAAGTGCGGAAAATAATGTTGCAGCTTCAATGATAACGTTTAATTTTGGAAAAAACTTATACTGGTGAATAAGTTACTGTTTTATATAAACATAAAAGTTTTAATTTTTAAGACCTAGTAGCCCTTCAATGGGGAAGGTTCCCAAATTTTTGCTTAGTAAACTTATGATTGATCTGCCCACCCCACTCCTGTCCTCACTCTTCAATTTTTTTCGGGGAAATCAATTTTGAACTCCACCAAAATTTGGAATTTTACCTAAAATTTTATTATCTAAGCAAAAATAGTTAAAACTAAGAGACAATTTCTTCAATTTAAAGAAACCCTTTCAAATTTAAGAAAACCTTTAACATATGTTGAAACATAATGCTGCATCTGTAAATTTTGTCTATTTGTAAACAAAAATTTGAACAGGTTATCAAGTTACAGGTGTTTAAATATAGCAAAATTTCAAAAAATTTGTTAACCGACTCCTTTAACTTCTCCCAAAAGACCCTAGCTTGTACCGTTTAGAAGATATGTGTGGCCGAAAATTTTGCAAAAATTGAGTTTTGCATAATTATAAATTTTAGTACCGTATGGCAACCCTAAACATTTGCTCTTAATTATTTATAAAGTTTATAAAACCAGCTATCTTTTTCTACCCGTGGTTAAAATTTCTTTTCTCTATATCAAACGGTGTAAAAGTTTTTGTAAACATACGGACAGACAGACAGATAGACGGACGGACGGACAGAGTGAAACTATATAGGCACATTTTTACAAAATTTTTTGAAAATGTGCTAAAAACTGAACATCAGAATTCATATCTTGAGCTCGATTTAGATTTTTTTGATATTTTCAACCATCAAGTCAATTTTTAATACAAAAATACTAAAAGTAAAACATAATTTATATATTGTTTGAACATAAAAATGAGTAAAGATTAGATGATAGGTAATTCATATACAATATATACACAACATAGTTTGTTCTTTTATTTTTTGTGCAATGTATAATTTTCTTGTATATATTCCCTTTTTTTGTTTTGTATCTTGTATTTCTTATTTTGATTTTACTGTATTTGGATTGGTTGTACAAGAAAAAATACAGTAAAATACAAAAAAAAAAAACGTAACTTTGCACAACAAACGATGAAGGACGATATGCAATTGAAGATTTTTTCTTTTTTTTTTTTTTTGTTCTGATGAAAAAATTCTTATCATTGCGACAATCAATAGGAATTATGTCATACAAGGATAAGGTATCGTGTTCATTTTCTCAGGAGCTCTACACCATACCTAGTGTACCTGTATTAATGTTAACTCTGTTTTTTTTTTTTTTTTTTTTACCGAACAGAATATAATTTTTTTTTAACGCATAGTTCATCATATTCGCATATATACGTATTCACTATCTGAATGTGCAGAAATATGCTTGCATATATGCAATATAAAAATGTGCGCAACTAATTTGATTGGTATACAGTAGAATATTTTTATTTTGTTCTTTTGCATTTTTTTTTTTAATTTTGTAAATTTTTTATATGTTCGATGTCCAATTCGAAAAAAAAGAAGCAAAGTTCGAAAAAAAAGAATCAAAGTAAAGAATCTTAACAAAAAAAATTTTTTTAATTCGATTGTGAAACAAACTAAGGATCGATATGTTGATCGGGGCCAAAAAAAAGAAATTCATATTTATCTAAGGATTCGATCTTTAAAAACCCAAAATAGAAGAACAAGAGATAAAATATTGTTTAAGAATGACAAAAAATATATGTAAGTAAAAAATATCTTATATATTGCAAATTTTTCATTTAATTTATATGGCAGAATAAATATTTAGTTAAAGAAATGTGGTAGGCGATCGGTTGTTCGAAATTGAAAATTTAGTCGACCTTTCTAGTTCGAAATTCTCTTAGAGTCTTGGATATTTTTGTCTAAAAAAATCTTCAGAAATCGATGATGTGATGGAATTAGCGTTCCCGATTCATTTATTTGGCGACATCAGGAGATATTGAAAAAAAAATTCTCATATAAACTGTATTACTCAGAGAAGTAGCAGCAAAAACTTAAGAATAATTTCGTGTTTTGAGGCATTTGATCATTTATTTAGGTGGTCACTTTTAAAGGTTAGGTCTCGCCTGCTAATATGGAGTAGCAGCAAGGACTTTTCAAAAACGTTTTCCTGAAAACATCTACAAAATTAGTATTGAAATAAAATGATAGGCACATGTGTATTGCAGAGGGTCAGCACATGGATTATTAACCGAAGAGTGCGAATTCGATTCCCATACAGGCTACAATTTTTAATTATAAAAAAAGCGTTGCTAAAGGAATAGTTTTCATTTAATATTCCCTTTGGATTCTTAAATATTCTTAAATAATACCTATTCCTTATAAATTCATAATAAAAAGTTTTTCTGCTGCAGAGAAAGGCAGTGCCCACTAGGGCCATTTATAACACTGTAGGGGGTAGAAGTCTCCCTTTTTGTCAAACTGAAACAAAGCTGTCAAATCTAATTAATTAACTGAGTTTTAGAAGTAGACGTTGAAAAGTTGAGCTTTTTTTCAAATTCCTAGTCTAATTATCTAGCATATCGAAAGTTATCTTTACTTTAACTTTGCATCGATTATTACGACAATCAAAACCATATACTATGCATAGGTACATAAATACATATATATTATCTCCGTACAAATAATATCTTATAATATTACAAATACTTGTAACTAATATACCTTCAGATACCAAATAGTATTTGTTCAAAATAAAGAAGAAAAAAAAAAAAAAACTTGCATCGATGATTTAGTGGTTTAATACGCGTATTATTTATAGAATCAAAATAAACATTCTAAAAATTGCGTTTAGCTAACCATAAGGTAAAATAAGTATTACTACAAAATAAATGACATTGTTATTCACATTGATTATATGGTTTTTTTTTTCCATTTCTTTGTATATTTTCTCTTTCCTTTCGTTTTCTTTTCTCAGTTTAGTTTTTCTAGAATTTTTTACAAAAAAAAAAAAACGAAAAATGCAGAACAGGTTAAAGAAAAATGGTATGGTATAACCATTTTCATTTTTAATATTAAAAAAAAAAAAGAAAACCCAAAAATAACAAAAACGCACATTGCTGAACTTTTTTTTATGTACATTATTAATATCAAAGTGTTATTGTTCAAAAAATGTGACAAAGATTCTTTTTATTATTCTTTCTCTTTCTTTCTTTTACATTAGACTGTTTCAGTTTATTTCATAATATTATATTTTTAAATCTGACTGTTCGTCAACTGGTCGGTTAGTTTTGCGAAGTGAATTACTGAAAATCCGGTTAGACCAATTTTATTATAAATATTATTTTAATATCTGTCTTTCTAGTATTTTAATATTTGTCTAATGTGGACCCAGGATCCTGGACTTCCAAATTTCTAAATTATTCTTTTTTAAAGTAACGTTTTTGGAAGTATTTTCTTTTTTAATTCCTAAAAGTATCAGTTATTTGGGGTTATTTTGGGTTAACCAAACAAATGAAATCCAAATATATCATCAGTATTGCTTTATGGCTCAGAGTCATGGACAATGTCGAAAAACGATGAAAATTTGTTAGATGCATTTGAGAGGAAAATCCTACGAAAGATCTTTGGTCCTGTAAATATAAATGGGTATTGCAGACATAGATATAACCAAGAACTGTACGCACTCTACGACAATATAAACCTAGTCAGGAGAGTAAAAATACAAAGACTGCGTTGGCTAGGACATGTTGTAAGAAGGGAAGAAAATTGTCCGGAATGGTTTTTGAATCCAACCCATATGGTGTACGAAGAGGCAGACCAAAACTAAGATGGAAAGAAGGAGTAGAACAGGACTATCGAAATTTGGGTTTGCCGAGCTTATGGAGAACAGCTGCCCAGGATATATACCAATGGAGAAATTATCTGAAGTCGGCCGGAGACTCTAGAGTCTCGTAGAGCCATTTATATATATATATATATCAGTTATTTAAATTTAAGTAATTTTTATTTTTATAAATTAATTGCATATCTATAGGATCAAAACATATTTTTTTTCCATAAATACTACCAGGTACCATAGATATTATATACTCTTTTTTAACTGTTAAAACATATTTCAAAAGTTATTGCAAAAAAAAAAAATAATTTTAATTTATATTTTATAACTCACATATTAATTTTAAAATGTATTAATCTTAATTCATACAAGAAATAGTATAGGGTTACTACTTAAGAAAATTTGACTATACTGTACTTTGACAATTACAACACAAATTTTTTAATATATCTGTCTCTTTCTTTTAAGACTTTTTTTTTTTTTGTTTTATTTCAATTTTTCTTTTTGCATTTTAGAAAAAGACATTATTTTATTTGCAAAAAGAAAAAATAAAATAAAAATACTCGAATATAAAAATAAAATAACTTATTTGTATGGTTATTTAATTGAATCATATATCAAATTGAAAAATAATAATAAAAACAAAAAAAAAAAATGTTGATACAGTAAGGACATTAACTTTAAAGATATTGAAATATTTTGTCTCATTCTTTCATTTTAAAAAACTTTTTTTACATTTTTTTTTTTAGAATAAAATGAAATCAAATTAAGAGAATTTATTATAAGACACATTCCTGTGAGCAGTCAAACACTTTGATTGATATGGCGACATTAAAATTCTGAATAATATTTTATGATATAAAATAAATATAATGATAATTGATAATAATAATAACAATAATAATAATAATAATAATGATTATGATAATGATTATTATCATTATTTAAGTGAAATATTGAAAATAATTTTTGTTTTTTTTTTTGTATTAAAATTTAAAATTGAATTAAGATTGACTTGAATTTGAGCTTGAGATTGAAAATTGAAAATATTGCAGATTCAATATTACAAGTTTGGTTCTATATAATATGATGATTGTTTTAGATTCAGTCTCTTTTTTAGTTTTTTGGTTTATTCGTTTCTGCATCACATTCTTGACTTTTGATTTATAGAAAAATAAAATAAATTAAAGCAAAAAAATCAAAAACAACATATTGATTTATTAATGATTAATTCAATAAAAATAAGTTAATTGTAAATTTTTAATAATATATGGAATATAAAAATTGATACAAAAAAACAAAAAAAAATAAAATAAAATTTTTTAAGATCGATATTTTGTAAAATAAAAACAAAGGGACATTTGAAGTTTTGAAAGATAATTATTTCCGGTTTGAAATGACATTTCCCGATCAAAATATACTATATCCTAATATAGAACCGATACATTATAGACTTTTTAGATCGCATATAAACACGCAATTTAATAACGGAGCACAATGACATTTATTTATAATGACAGGTAGCTTAGAAAATTGATAATAAATGAAATGACAGTTAGAAAATATTATTGAATAATATGTATTATATTATTTATATATATACAATATGATCATAATATTATTATATTAAATATTATAGAAGATGACGGTAAGCGACAAAAATGACATTTGAATTATTGACTTAAAAAGATATTATTTATTTTACCGATATTGAATATGACATATGTCAAGTCAGGTGGATGTCAGTACATTATTGAATACAATAATATAACAGTAATACGTCAGTTTTTTTGAATTTTTAGAATTTAAAGTAAAAAAAAAAAAAATATGATTCGAATTAAATTGAATAAATTAATAAATAAATAATTTAGTAAAGAAAATAAGAAAGAGATTTGTTATATTGTCAAATATGTTTGATGGTTTTTGTGAGAAATATTAAGGGATTATGTTTTGAATTAAAATGTTTCACAATTGAATTTTTTTTTTTAGTTATTATGGCATAAGCTGTAATGTTGTCTTTAAGTTGTTAAATTTCCAAATTTTTAAAAATTTGTCATCTGTCAACAATTTTTAATTTATTAATATTTATAATATATAGGAAGTGAATTAAATAGTTATTGATAAATTAGTTTGAATGATTAGGAAAAACAAATTGAAAAAAATATGTATGTATTAAGGGATTTGTTCTGAAAAATGCATATTAAATGTTTGACAGATTGTCAAGGTTTTTTTTGAGATTCTTTTAAATTATAAGTGAAAATTAAAGAGAATAATCAGGAGTTTCTCGAAGCAATGTAATATTACAAGCCTACTGAAGATTCAAATATTATTATAGGAGAAAAAAATGTATTAGGAAAGAAATTGAAAAAAAAATATGTTTTAAGAGATTTGTTCTGAAAAATGCATATTAAATTTTTGACAGATTGTCAAGTTTTTTTTTTAAGATTCTTTTAAATCATAGGAGATTTTCGTAAAATTTTCTGAAAAATATAAGTGAAACCAGGAGTTTGACTACGCAATGTAATACAACAAGCCTACTGAAGATTTCAGTTATATTACAGATGAAACTCTTTCTTAAGAAATGCTTTTGTAACATTATTTGATTTAATAAAAGTAAAAACTGTATGCCATCTGCTAAGTGCTATTTTTTTAAAAAAAGGTACCTGAATTAGCAGCAGAACCTTGCCTTTTATTATAAAATATTGCAAAAGCTATTTCAAACGTTATGTAGTAAAGTTTTACTTTATAACCAAAACAAAAAAAAAAAAAATGGCATGACATTAAAATTCTCCAGCAACAAAACTATTTTATTTTTAAAATTCTTTAAATTTTATTTCCTTAACTAATTAACCAAATACTACAAGAATTTCAAAGTAATTTTCACAGTTTAATTTTATTTTAATAATCATTTCATCTTCAATTAATTTTTTCAGTTTAATATCAAGCATGCTTGACATAATTTTAATTATTTTTTTTTTCACAGGAAAAAAAAAACAACAAATTATTTCTTTTGCTTTGCTGTTTGTTAGCTTCCTTAAACTAAAAAAAAAAAAAAAACAATTATTTCCAGTTCATATAGCCACAATCAATTTTCCGCACTAGCTTGTTTATTAAAATTAAATTGAAAAAAAAAAAGTTGAAAAAATAAATATAGTTTTTATATAGTTTTTAAATTGATTTCAAGCATTAAAAAAATAATCACAGCATAATTGATAGTTTATTTCATTCTTTCGTCCTCTCCCCCTCCCTCCCAAGTCCACAAGTCCTACTCACTTAAAAGAAAAACTAAGCAAGCAAAATGGGATAAAATTTTATTAGCTTATAAAAACTGTTGAACTAAACAATTAAAATAAAAAAACACTAACATCAATCCAATTTTAAATAACATACCTATAAAAATAAATATGAGATGAAAAAATCTTTTAATAGGAAGAAAAACCAAATCTCAAGAGTATTATGGCTTGTTATTTATTTTGAAATGTGCTTGATGTAAATGCCACCCACATTTTTATATATAAATTTTTTTTTTTTTTTCTTATTATTCAATTTTTTTTATAAAAAATTCCTGTTTTTCCGTTAAATATCTTAAAAGATTGGAAAATAAGAAAATTTTTAATACTTGAAAAAAGAAAACTCTAAATAAAAACATAAGTTCATACCTATTTTATACCTTCCTATATTTACAGTTATATGAATGCAATAAAAAAACTGAAACTAAAACTAAACTGTATATTATGCTATAATTCTTATTTTATGATCTTCTTTAATATGAATCACTACCATCACTTTTTACCACAAAACTCATAAATTTCACAAAAGAGATCATATTAGAATTTATAAAAAAAAAAAAATAAAAAAAAAAAAAAAAAAAACTCCTAAAGAAGAACAAGTAAATAAAAGTTTTAAAGCGTTTATTTTTTTTTGTCTTCATCTTCTAATATTGCATATTAAATTCTAAAAATTAATGCAGCACCACTAATTTGCTTATTTCCTGTACAAATTCAAATGTATCTAAAGATACAAAAAAAAAAAAAAAAAAAAGAACAAAGTCCTGTTATTTTTATTTTAATTTTTTTTTGTTTTTGTTAATTTTTAATACGCAAATAAAATTAATTTATATTCGCATTTTAAGTGGATATTAACATTAGTACATTAGTATAATCATAAAATACAACTAATGGTAGGTTTTACAGTTATGGTTTAAAATGTTCTTGTTTAAGAATATTAATGTTCATATATGAGTTCATTAAATTAAAAACATTTTTTTTTACATAAGACATGGGCATTATGTACAAATTACTATTTTTGTTTTGTTGCTATTTTATTTTTTTTTGGTCTAAAGAAGGGTGTCTTCATTTGAAATGCGCCTGAAAGATATTAGGAGTCCAACGATCATGAAGATATTAGAAAAGAAGTTTGCTCTATTTTGACCAAAGAATGTGTTAGTTTTTGTTGTAATTTGCCTGAAGTCATTGGCCAGAAAGTCATAATATAACAAGGTGTTTTAAAAAAAAATGTGTTTAATTTAATCAACTAATTTATTTAGAAACATACATTTCAGATTGAATGAAGGGAAATACAAATTACTTAAAGACTGAGCTGTAGTAGGGGAAAATCTTCCACGTTTGACTATTTACTATTTATATTGAGCATGTTATCAGTGTTTTTGATTGGTTCGGTTTGATAAGTTTTGGTATTAAATAAAAATTAAAAACTATCTGAGAGATTCGCATGATTGAAAAATTTAACTGGCGCACCTTTTTTCATACTTGAAGTAATTGAAATTTTATAATTTTTTCAAAGAAGTAGATCACTAAGTCCCTTCTCTCACTTAATTCTACTTAAAAAATATTCTGGATAATAAGCTTTCATGGAAATATCTTAAATATATCTTCATATGTCACCTCTTAAATTTTAAAATTAATTCTACATTATCTCGCATAAAACAATTCTAATATAGTAACTCTAAAATTCTCTAATTATACACCGTCACAATTCATTTATTTTAATTCCTAACTAAACTCTGATTAAATTTGAAATTCATATTTTTTTTTTTTTTAAATCTATTATATGCTGTTAATTAAAAAGTACTTAAAAATGAGGTAAAAAAAAATAAAAAAATGAATGAATTTTAGTATGGTAAATAAAATTTCGAGGTTAATTGAAATTGATTTGCCCTCAATTTGGCCTACTTTAATATAATTATAATTAATAATTAAATATTTGATAAAAGCCATTAATTAGTGGAAATTTTTTTTTTATTTTTAGGTAAATTAAATACCTAAAAAAACGGTATTTACTAAATGAATAATTAATAGTTATGCAGGAAGGACAAAGTTTAAAAATATTACGTACGTATTTAATGAAAATCCATTTAAAGTGATATTAAATAAAAAATTATTTTGCATATGAAATAATAACAGAACTGAATGATTTTGTTAATTAGATATAGGCATTGTTCCTCACTTTATCTGAAGTGGAATATTCATAAAACAAAAGGGGATGTCAAGCTGAGTTCCTTTAAAAGAAAGCTACAAAATCATGTAGATTTGAAGAAAAGCAGTGTCTCCATTAAAATTGTTATCAAGTTGCAAAGTATGATTCTAAATAATTTCAAGAAATTTTAAAATTGTTTCCATATTGAGCTCCAATACTTTGTTTATTAAGCAAATCTCTAGTTGATTCTTCTTGATAAGGGTTATGCACCCAAAACAGAAATGCCAGACAGTTAATAAAATACTTATTGATATTAACTTTGAAATAATAATTAATTTATCAATTGCATACGAATTTCAGATCATTTTTACAAATTTCCCCAATAATTTAAAAAAAAATTACACTTTCTTAAAACATTTTTAATTAACACTTCCCTTGGCATTATTATTATGCTTTTTTCTGGTATGCCTTTTAAGCATCAGCTTCATTACAAATTTAATACAAATTAATCTGGTTCATTACTTAAACAAAATTTTACGAAAATTTCACTAACGATTTTTAATAAAAAAAATTTACAAAATTTGAAAAACATGTCTCTTGTTATTTTAATATCGATATTAAAATTTTAGTCCAATTGTTCTTCATCTCAAATGTTTTTCATCTCTCTCTGTTTCAGTTTTTTCTTGCGTTTATAACTTTTATTATAAGGTAATAAACCAAAAACTGGCATATTTGTGCTGGCATTTTTGTATGAACATAATTCAAAAGGTATACTAAATTCGTCATACCGTTTATGACGCAGTAAAGAACGAGAGGTAGATATAGGCTCCAATGCATTGATGGAATTAGAACCTTAAAGGAAATTGATCTTACTATGTATGTCCGTTCGCTCGTCTACACGATAACTCAAAAACTTAAGTGTTAAGGTTCTCTTTTAGGATTTTTTTACAAATTTGATTATATACAAGATCAAGCTGAGTATTCCAATCTCGTCAAATTTTAATTTGAATCAGTATTTGACTTCTATAGTTAAGGTATTTATAAGATTTGGTTGATAAAGTACAGTGGATTCGAGTAACTGCGTCATAGCTTCTATTTTAATAAGAGGATTAACTTAATATCTAATAAAGCTGAGTAACTGAAATTTTTTTCAAAAGTAGTTAACTTTAATATCTGCAGAGGCCAATGTCTGCATTAAATATAGTTGGTCTAGTGCAAGAGGTATAAATCGGTGCCACACAACTAAATACAAAACCCAAAATCTAATAAGTGGTGTACTTGAAATTTTTGCCAAAATCAATCAATCATCGCATGACAAAACGTTTGTATTACCTTCATGCGGCCGGCATCCTTTAGAGTTGCTATATGCAGTATACGCAGCTCCACACTCTTCTTCGTTTAAATAAAAATGCATTACATTCCTTTAAAATAAATTTTTTTTAACACTTAATATTTATGTTCCTTCAAAAATATGTGGTTTTTTAACACTATATAGTAAAATTAATAAAAATCATCATTATCATTATAACATTATCATTGTTATTACTGTTCATTATAGGTGCTATTAATAATATTAATCAAAGCAAATATTTTATAAAGCAAAATAAAAAAAAAAAAAATTAGCCCAGAATTCAACTAAAATATTTTATTCTGTCTTATTTTATGCATTTTTAACATATTATTTATTCTTTACTTCAAATTTGGTGATAGGTTAGATTGATGTAAATCGAAATTTATATTTTGTTTGATCGAATTGATTTTATTTGATCATGACTTTTTTTTGCCATCTGTCAAGACTCTCAAAATCAAAGTTTTTCATAAAAGCTTGTCTGATTGGGGTTTTGGTTGGCTTTATAATATGGAATAATACAGCAATACCCTAAGACAATCTTTCTGGTATCAAGACTTCTGAGTTTTTTGGAGACATTCTAATTCTTGACCGTTTTTTGATATAGTGGAAATACACTGGGAAAACCGCGTGATTGACAATTGAAAACTCCATTTAAATAGAAATCTTACACCTTTGTACAACAGTTCTACCAAAGGTTTGAAGCGACGATGGGATTCATATAGCCAAGCCACTGCAATCACAAAAACTTTATGAATAGCTTTGATTTTGATGAAGTATAGTCTTGACAGAGGCATTAGTGAGTTAGTGGGCAAACATTTGGCTTACTAACCCAGTGGGTGCGGTTTCGATTCCCGCAAGGGTCATGAATTTTTTAATTGAAAAAAAGTGATTGAAAATAAGTAAGTATGTCAAATTTTAGTAATTTTTTAGAAATTTTTTAAACGATTTGAATTGCACGAACCCCTCAACTTAGATTTCGTTAATATCACGACTAAGTAAATGTGATTTTATTATTGAGAAAAAAGTTCATAATTTTAAATGAATTTGATATCATCTGAAATTTGGTATTCATAATTTTTTTTTTAAACATAATTATTTAAGAAATAAAATTAATGTTATTCGTTCCAGGTTCCCTTAAAATTGCCCTGACTGAATCTTTTTTTTTTTTCTTTTTGATAATAACCAATTTATTTATACGATTTTTGATTTTTTTTAAAGTGTGATTTTTCTGTAACATTTTTATGGTTTGTTATTATTTATTAACGGTAGTAAAATTTCATTTAATTTATGATTTTTTATTTTTTAAAAAATAATATAAAAAACCAAAAATAAATTCTTAATTTTTTATTATTCTATTATAATGTACATCTCATTTTTAAGATGTACCTTTGTGTATATTAAATTTCTTAAATTTTTTTAGAAATAAAAATAATTTTTATATTTGCACAAATTGTAAATCTGTATCAGTTAATAGCAAACATTTTTTGATTACACTTGTGGACATAATTTTAGCAGCGTTTATACTTTGCGTTTCTTCAACTATATCTAATACGTTATTTTGTAATAGGACGATTTGGTCAAAAAGCATTACTAATTGCATTAGTTATGCATTACTTACTTCGAGGTCATTATAGTGTGTAAGCAGCTCGGATACTTATCTGCATTTTTTTTGTTATGGAGTGTATTTTATGAGTAAAAGTTCAGCACTAAAAGCGGGTTAAGTTTTGAAGGTGTTTTTTAAAGGTTTTCTCCCATAGACAATAACCAACTATATTACCAACCAAGTATTATAACTATACTAGATAAGTATTATCAGTTCAATAATGCTTCACTATATAATGGTGAATCCGGTGAGACGATAGAAATTTTAACTAATTTGGTATTTTGGAAGATGCTAATAATTAATCTAGGCATAGGTTGAATTAATTTAATTCATGAAATTTTAAGAACTAAGGTCCAAATTATGGTCCATTTTATTCGGGAGTTATTAAAATAATGGAATTGGGTGTTTTGAGTAGGTAAAAATCAAATTAAAACAGCTGGGTGGCACAGTGGTTGAGTGCCGATCTTTCATGCGGAAGGGCCCGGGTTCGAATTCTAGTGAAAGTGAAAAAACTTTTCTGGTTTTCGACTCGACTCAGCTACCATTCGCCATTGGGTTCAAATTAATGGCATAATCTATAATTAATAACTATAAATCTTTAATAAAAAATACATTAATATAAAAATATAAACAAATGCAAAATATAAACAAATAATTTAATTAAATAATATAACTCGCAGATATAGAATACCATATAAGTAAAATACAAAATATTACAATATAAACAAAAAATAGAATTGTAAATATTGAAAATCTAAGACGTTTCTACATGTTATAAGGCCTAGTACTATCTCATGTTTAAATTGTATGTGGAATTCAATAAGACCAATTCTAATAACATGAATATAATATGACCCCCTGTTCCAACATATACCTATGGTATAGACAGGCTTATTAGCCTAACAGTTGAACAGTTAGCGCTTAAAAAAAAAAAAAAAAAAAAAAAATTAGATGCCCCTTTGCTTCAACAAAAGCAATTAATGCCCGAACCATATGTTTCTTTAAAAGTTAATTTGAAATAAAACTTAGAGTAAAGCAAGAACGCCCAGTTCTATTAAAGGCTTTAAATTTCATTGATATTGATATTACTTGATGTATTGTGTTACTGTGCCTATTTAATTGCACACAAATGTATTTTATTTAAGCATTTATTGTTCGAAGAATATTCGCTTTTAAAAATTGTTATATTACAAAATGATAAGTTCTAATTATAATAAGTTGTTTTTGTACTTGTTTTGCAAAACGTCTTGCAAAGAAAAATTTAAAACTTTTTTAATAACGATGCATTAAAAATCGCATAAAAGAAAAAAAAAAATTTTTTTTTTTGCGCAATTCCACTGATTTGTACGCAATATTAAAGAAGTTTTTATAGTTATTTTCGCTTGTTAAAATTCAGCATAATGTGATATAACATATATTCGGACATACAATACAATAATTATTATTATTATTCAAAAAGGTAAATCTAATTAATAAACCGCGAAATAAGATTGATGCCTTTTGATATTTATTGAATTATTTGTAAAAAAACCAAAAAACCAAAACAAAATAAAATCTCCAAAGGTGCTACAAAAACTTTAAAAATTGGATTCCATAAAGAATTTAAGAGTTTTTTTTCTTATTTTCACTTTTTTATATATGAGACCATGTTGAAGGAATAAGACTAATAATGTTGAACTAAAATGCCATCGTTTTTTTTGTGAAATTTTTACATCATATTGATTTGATAATTTATGGCAGTAATGGAGACAATTACAATTTCTTTAATTTTTTTTCTGAAAGAGAACAGAAAATTTAACAAAAGGAAACCTTGGAAATAAAACAAAATTTAGTTATCGCGCCGTCTGTAATATGGTTTTTTTTTTTCCTTTTATTTTATTTTTAAGATATTGTGTATTTATTTGATTCTATGTTTTGATCATCACATCACACACATCAAAAAAATATTTATAAATATTAAATTTTATATTTGATTTTTCGTCTGTGATAATTATTGTCTTCCTTCTTTTATTTATTTTTGATCAACAAATCAGGATATGATAATATTATAATTTTCTACCCAATTATTGATAAATGGAAAATTATTGATAGGCCTTGTGTAAAATACAGAACTCATATGATTGAATAAAATCCCACTGAAATACTCTCGAAAAAAGCATTTGAATAATTGATGGTTCAATTCAGTCCTGGTCGATAGTTCAACTTCAAACAATGGTTTTTATTATTTGATTTGGATTAAGTGGTCATCATTTAATATTCTCACTAAGTATGAAACAAACTCTTACAGGTACATAGTCATTAATTCTGTATGTTTTCTCTAAGCTGAGTGAAAACCGGTTGTTTTCTTTAGGCAAATCAATTCAGCCTAAAGTTATGCAATTTTTAACATTTCAATTTAATGGTTTATATATAGATTTTAAATTTTCTAGATTGTTTTTAGAGATCAATGGAATATAATGTTAATATTTAGTTTATGTCTGGTCTCTTTTGTCATTTGAATACTTTAATTTCTTTAATTAGTTCTACCTTTCATAATTTTGATATGGTCACTCTAATTTCTTTATATGCATAAATTTTCTTTTACCAAAAATGGAAAATGCAATAAATTTTTTTTAAAATTCAATTAAATATTAAAACTAATAACGTGCAATAATATTTTTAAACATGAACATTGACATAAAATAATATGGTTTGACCTCTTTTGCTTAATATTTTTTTAGTGTTCTGATGTCTTAGACATTTTTTTTAGCTGACTTTTATAAAAATTAAAGTTTTTATTTATTAATATTAAAGTTATGAAAAATTAAAATCAATCAAATTAAATAATAATTTTCCGGTTGTAAAAGGAAGAAATCGAATTTATGAAAAAACACTGAAAAATACAAAATAAATTAATTAAAATTTTTCTTTATAAATTCGGTACACAATATAATTGTCATAATAATTTTATTGGTAGTTATTTAATTTTATTAAAAAAATTTTAATGATAATCATAAAATCATATCACAACAATAAATTTATATTCAGTTTTATAAAAATACAAAAAATTTATAAAGGACATAATAATAAAATTTAATTAATTGATTAATATCGCAATTTTTATCACTTTTATGTGTAATGATTCAGACTAAAAATGTCCGATCATTAAAATTAATGAAGTATTTTTTAATTTAATTGGTTTGTAAAAACTTTCTTTTTCAAATAGTAATGTTTGTTTCAACATACAATGTTACAAAATGAAAAATTTTATTTTTTTTTCATGAAAAAAAATATTGCATAGCTTTAGGCTGGATTTATTTGCCTAAAATAATTATATTTTGTTACGATTTTTTAACTTAAATGTTATGATTTTTCTGGAAGATTTCATGGTGTGTTATAGTTTGTTAACGGTAGTTAAAATTATTTTAAATACTTTTTTATTCAATTATTGTTACATTATATATGTTTACAATATATTCTCGTCTGATTAAGTGAAATAGTGTACTTATTCTTTAACAATAGGAAATTTAAAACTATAGCTAAAAATTTTTTAAATATTAATTTATTTTATAATTTTGTTTTAAAATTTTCTAATAGACTGTTTTAGTATTTCAAATTTAAAGAAATTATGATAGGAAATCGAAAATTTTAGAAGTTAATTATTATATAATTATGTAAAAGATCTAATTTTTAAATCCTTGTCGCATCATATCTGATAAAAAAATGTAATGCATATTAAAATAGTTTAATAAAAAGTCTAATTGCCAAATAGACAAATAAATATTATTATCGGGTAATAATTACTATTTTCTGGTACTACAAATAAATAAAAAAAATATCTAATTATAATCTGTAAGCATGGTGGGGCTTCGGTGGTGATCTCCGCACATATCGTAAGTTTTTTCAAAGAACATCACTGACAAATGTAATTGTCTATAATATAATTAAATAAATATAATAAATGATATTCATATTATTATTATTTGTATTCTTATTATTATTAACGAGGTGTAAGTGTAACAAACGCATTCAATTAAATGTTTTATTTTAGAAAATAAAATATCATAAATTTTCATAAGCAGACCAAAAAATATTTTATTTATTTTCAATTAAAAAAAAAACAAACCAAAAGAAAGAAAATAAAAAAATGTTTTTATGAATTTAAATTATTTTAAATGTTTATGAATTAGTTAATTTCATTTAAAACTCACAGTACATTTTCTGGAAATTTTATATAAATAGTAAAACATTTTTGCATTTTGTAAAATTTAAACTATGCTTCTCAGGAACATTTCTGTAGTAAGTTTTAATTATTTTCAGTGAAAAACTGAAATAACGGCGAAAAATATTATTAATAATTCCTTCGCCTTGATGGCGCCTATTATATTTAATGGATACGTGTTATCCCTGCAAATTCTCAATTCAATTAGATATTGTGTTTATAAATATGTAATATTCCAATTAAAAAATTGAATTCTTATTAATTTTTACGATAGTTAATTATTCTAATTGTTTTTTTTGACATTAACATATGAAAAGGAAATTCTTTAATAAAAGTAATTAAATTTTTGACAATAAAGACTATTGACATTTTATTCTGCAGCTATATTCAAAAACATATTATTGACTTACGTTATTGGCTGACGTTATTGACTGACGTTATGCCAATTTATTAAATTTCATATAATTATTGTTTCTAAAAATATACAATCAATTGATTACGATTATTACAAATTCTAATTAAATAAAATTAATAAAATGCTTTTTTTTCTTAATAAATTAGAAATATTTTCTGCCGCGATTTTCTTTTGAAATAAAAACAAACAGAAATGACAATTTGAAAATGATTGCAAAAATTAAAGGAATAAATTATATAAAATACAAAATATATAAAACATGGGCATAGTTTTAATAAACGGGTCCCATGAAATGTCACCACACCTTGACACGTTTCTATAATTTCATTTCAAAATTCATTCATTTTTCATTTCTGAATTTTAATTACATGACTTTTTTTACTCTTTAATATTTAAATAAGTTGTGCATATTTTTCTAACCTGAATACTAATCATAATAATAATAACAATAATAATAATAAAAATGATTTCTTCAAAAACATTATTTATTCAAAAATGCAGAATAATGATCTGAATACATTTATGGCAAATTATAATTAGTGCACGAGATTAAACTTTGCAAACTTCAAAAAAAAAAAAAAAAACGGTAAATACAATATATACTCGTATATATGTATATATATACAACAGTGTGTTCACAATGTCAAATTGTTTTATATCAATTCAAATATCTCTAATAGTAACTATCTAATAATATGCAATCACAATTAGAGTATACTTTTCTGTCATTCACAATGTTATGAGAAATTTTTTAAATTCTTCAATGGAATAAGTAACAAAAACACAAAATTAGTTCTAAAATGGAAATGAAAAACAATATAAAGCATATTATTATTATGTATTTGAGAAAAAGTTGACAGGTTGTTTTTTAGACTTAAGTTCTCATTATATTTATACAAAACCGTTAAGGATAACTGAAAATTTAGTATTAAACTGTTCCGAATGTCTAAATAGCTTACAAGCGTCTATTCGATAAGATACAATTCATTTGATTAGTTTAGTTAGGTAACGGTAACACTTTTCTGTTTAAAATGACAATATTCATTTATTTAGTAATTTATTTAATTAAAAAGTTGCAATCATGGGGGAAAGGTTGAGATCATTAAAGTGGTGAAGACAGTAGCACAGCAAACACAAGTGATAGAAATTTTTTTAAGATCTCATCCTTATATGAATAAATTAATTTTAATGAAACTTAAAGCAATCAACTTCTTTAATTTGTCAATCAATATCTAATGAGGCATACATATATGCTTTTCTTGAAGCACTATTGTTTTACTGCCTTAAACTTTGGTTAAATATCCAACTTTTTAAAGCGGGATAAAGTGGCATTTTTTGAAATACATACTCTATAAGGTACTTTAAATACTCAAAGTACGATGGTGATAGGATAAATTGAAAATACATAAACTACTACAACATAAGATACTGTTTCCATAAATGACAATAAAGGAAGTTAAACCAAAGTCAAAAGTCAATTTAAGTCAGACCTACGTAACATCTACCCTATGAAGAAAATTTTTACTTCAACAGTAAGTTAGACAGTCAATGCAAAAAATATTTCAAAATCATAAAAAATTATTTGAAATTATAATTTTCTTTTAAAGGCGGCCTATTATCAAGCAAATTGTAATAAAGTTACTATTTAATATTTTAATGCAAAATACATGACACAACAGCATAATGTGCAATCTTAAAACTGTAATAAAAAAAAAACAAATACTTTTTATTCATTTTGCTTTTTAAAATTAAAAAAAAAAATAACTTTATTATGTAAAAAAAAAGGTGGTCGTGTAAGATGTTGTCTTGCATTTTTAATCAGAAACAAAATACTTAAGAATGTAAATTCTAACTTCTAAGCGTTTAAACATGATCGCTTCAATACTAGTTGAACTATAAAACAAATTAAATTGCATTATTATGTACCAAAAGAATTGACATTTTTTGTGTATTAGTTTTGTTTTATTTTTCAGTTTGTGTTTTTTATAAATTTGCCAATAGAATGATACTTCCCTCAAGCTATTTTATTTAAAAATACTAATTATTCTGTAGTTTTTTATGTTTATTGAACTAAGATCAAACGTGTTAACAATCTTAAAATGTCAAAGATCCGATAGACAAAACCACAATATTTATCCTAGAGGAGTCGGTGAATATATTTGATGTTTAATAATAATGAAAATTTGTTACAAATTATAATGTTTTTAAATACAAATGTTTTAAGAACTTAAAGTTTCATTATTTTTATTAAATTGTTTTATAAATTGTAATATTGTTGTATTTGCTTATTTGTCCTTGATACCAAATAAGTTTTAATAGTAGGAAATAATTTTATTGCTTAACCGAACCTTGGTTTGGTTAATAAAATTTCTTTATTAGATCCATCTTTCAAAAAAAAAATCAAAAAATTTTGTTGAAATAGTATGGGTAGTGTCAAAACAACAAACGGCATCGCAGATGAGTCAAATTGGACCACGGGATCGAGGGAATCTCCAACATAAAATAACCATATAAAAATCCCAGTATGCAAGAAGAAAAGCTTATACAATCAATCTTGGATTTAATTCTCCCATTTTGGATATTGAATTATTCCCACACAGCAACATTTACCAACTGCTTAATTTTAGGAGGCAAGTTAACAGAAGAATATAGAATACCTTCTCCTTCTTCAGAAGGAATTTAAAAACATTTTTTTAACATACATAAAAATATAATTATCCAGCACTTAACACATTTTCAAAACATTTGAAAAGATGTGCTAATCAGTTGCACTCTGTCCGTCCGCCCGTCCGCACGTCTATTTGTCCGTATGTTTGCAAAACTTTTACACCGTTTAAAAAAAACGAAAATAAATTTTAACTGCGGGTGGGTATTGCAAAACAAAAAGTTTCATGGAAGAAATGTTTTTTGTAGCCCCACCCGTTACGAAGCTAAAGCTTCCCAAAGTTGGAATTAATCACTATATTTAAATTCTAATAACAAGAGTTCTGTGCAGTATATTTTAAATCGGTAAAATAGAGCTGCTTTTATAAGCTTTACAAATTTTTGAAAGTCAAATGTATAGGATTGCTATACGGTACTAAAATTAACCGTTATGAGAAACTCAATTTTTGCAAATTTCTTGGTCCACATATCTTATAAACGGGTTAAGCTGGAAACTAAAGAAATTTTGGGAGATGTTAGATCCGCAGAAATTAGTAGGAGTCTTTTAACAAAATTTGTTTGCCACACCCGCTGTTTCAGAGCTATAAGAGTTCGAAAATTTAAACTTTACTATTTTTAAGCACCTCTAACTTAAATACCCATCTAAATTTTCAGATAATAAAATTTTAAGTAAAATTCCAAATTTTGGTGGAATTTACAATTCCTAGAAAAGACAAAAAATTTAGGAGACGGGGATCGGAGAGGTGGTGATAGATCCTTGAGAATCATCATAAGTTTGCTAAGTAAAAATTTTAGGAACCTTCCTCTTTGAAGGGCTATGTGGACTTTAAAATAAAAACTTTCCTTGTTTTAAAAAACAGTAACTTATTCACTAGTTTATGATTTTTCAAGCTCCAACATAATATTTCGCACTTGTTAACAGGTTTTCTTGAGTGCGTTTGGATTATATTTTAAGTATTAATTTCACTATTATTCATAATTAATAATTAATTGATGAAATAATTAAATTATAATATTATCATGAACTACTCAATATAAAACACTATATAATTTGATTTTGAAAATGGGATTTTTTAAAAACCTTGGTTTTTTTTCATCACTTGCTTTTTTTTTAATTTAAGATGCAACTAGTTTCTCTTCTTTTAAATTTTACTTAAATATATTACATATTCCAAACATATCTTAAACTTATTCTTATCTTTTATAAATATATATAATTACCACACAACAATCCAATTTTTCAATAAAATAAGAAGAATATTTCATGTTTTTGGGTGTAAAATTCAAAAAATATGAATTTTATACCAAACAATAATAATATTGTCACCAGACACTTTGTGAGAATATCAATTATTTAAAAAAAAATGAAAATATAATATATAATATGTGCCTTAATAATATTTAATGTGGTTTTTTTTTTTTATTTAATTTTATAATTTATGTCCAATTAGAACTATAAAACGTGAATTGAAAAGAATAATCATGTTTCGAATTTCACGATTTTTATTTTTGTTTATGAAATCAATAATTCTGTAGATATGTTCTGTGACAGCAGCACCCAAAAAATATTATTAAAAAAATAAATTCTCCCACAATCAATTGAAATTCTTCCAAGCATAATTTTTTTATTTTGTTTTCTTTCTGGTACTTCTAGTTCTTCTTCTTCTGCATAATTTGTTCTGTAAAAAAAATATTTTAATATTCAATTAATTATAATGAAGGCATAGTTTTGACATTTATGGGTGTTACAATCATCTCCTAATGTAAAAGCCTATCATCCTAAAAACAATAAAAAAAAAATTATTTTAATATTCTGTTAACGATTTTCTTATTCGAATTGTAATTCAAATTCAATTTAAAATAACCTTTAGAACCTTAACCTCAGAAATTATAATTTTGGTTGAATGGATGTATGCGGGTTCTTGACGATTTTTTGAAATAAAATTTAATATAATGAATTTCCTGGGCATTTTGAACTTCTGAATTCATTGATATTTTAAGTGTCACCAAAAATCCAGTGTCATATAGGATAATAAATTAAATTTGACTTTCTTTTTCAAATGGCAATTTTGTAATAAAGAAAAAAACTCATTTAAATGATAATGATGGTACTAACTTGTTTTACACTGAGTTAAGATAAAATGAAGCCACCGCTTAAGAAATAAAATTTGCTAAGTCACCGAATGATATTTGATTTTGCTGAATTCTGTTTTGATGCCAAATGAAGAAGAGTTCCAAAAAATTCAACAAGTATACACTCGAATGAACAGGAATTTTATGAAAGAAAATAGATAATTTTATCTAATCTTATAATATTGTTTTTCCTAAAATTATCAGATCTTCTCTGTTTTGGTATGGGATCTCTAAAATCGATTTCCAGCTCCGTTTGTGACTACCGATCCCTTTAGCTTGAGGATTCTTTCCTAGCTGATATGTGACATAACGGTAAATCTTTTAACTTTTATTTAAATGTTTTTCGTATTTTGTTTCATTTGTTTCTACTAAATTTTTACAAATTTATGAATTTTTGGGAAAACATTCACTTCATCACGCTCTTACTGCTAAACAACATGGCTTTAAATGAAGAAAATCACTGTTATTTCATTAGAGAAATAACGATTGTAGAAGTCGATATCATCAAACATTCTTTTTAATCTCCTTCCTTAACTATTTTAAAATTTTGAAAGTTAATTGTTTAAAGAAAGTATTTTATTTTTATGCATCCCACTGTATATACAAAAGATTACAGTATAGATGATATATAATGCAAGTTGCAACAAAATAAAATAATTTTATTTTGTGTAGAACCTACAAGAAAACATATGAAAAATTAAAACTAAAAGAGTTAATAAATTTTGTCACCTGTCCCTAGTTACGTTTTGTTTTTAAAAATGACACACGCACTCCTGGTATACATGTTATCATAAAATTATATACAATTTTATGAATGATTTATATATATTGTATATGTTTAGATATGTTGCGTGTAGGGATAATTACATATGTAAATATATTATAAAAGATGTAATTTAAGTTGCGTAGGAAGTCAATGCATATGTACATAATAATAATAATATATCAAGGAGGGTACATCATGTCACTTTGATAAAAATGAGGGTTCTGATTTCTGAAGCAAATAAATGAAACAATAAGTAGTTAAAATGTAAAGTAATCAATTGAATATTGGAATTATATAGAAGGAATTTGATGACGTAGTTAAAAATTTAATATAAGTAGTTTTAATTGAGGCTATCCAAAGATTTCTGATTTTGCATAAAATAGTTAAAAAAAAACCAAAAACAAAATATGAAAAACATTTGAATACAAGTGCAAGGCTTTACCGTTATATAACATATGAGCTGTGAAGAAGTTCTTAATCTGTAGAGATCACTTATTTTAGTAGTTTTTTTCTTCTCATAGGTTAAATAACGGTAAACCCTTTAAATTGTACTTAAATAGTTCTTTCCTTTTCTTTTGTATTCAAATAAAGAAGATTAAAAAAGAACCACGTTTGGGAACTTACAGCTGAAATGTTTGAGAATAGGCAGAATGGTTAAGCCACAGTTATTCTAGTAACCGAATACCGTTTTTAAGTTTCTTTCAAAATTAAGCACATAGGAAGGAAAGAAAACGCTCATTACCAGACATAGTTATAGGAAGTTTTAAACAGTTACAATAAAAACTGATTAATGAATATTGCCTTCAAAAGATTGACAAGATCCAAATTATTATCTTTAAACATGTTTTCTTATTCTAAACACCCTTCCACAATATTATTAATTTGTTTTCTTAGTAATCTTAGTAACCTTAAAATTTTTTTTTAGATAACATCAGGAGTAAAATATAACAATAACTCATTTGAATCGTGTATGAAAGACAAAGAATTGCTTTAAATAACTGTATAGCAATGAAACAGAAAGCACTTGATGCGATGCGGTACATGAGCAACAAAAAACTTACAAAATAATATTGACAAGTGATCGACATGATTTTTTTTTTTGTAAGTTACAAATATTTCTCTTGTAAAACTGCAGCTGGTGTACAGCTGATTGCTGATCTACATTTTAGAAAATACACCCATGTATCATGTATTAATACTGAGGCGATACATACAATACAGAACACTCGAGTATGTGTTCTAATGAAACGCGAGACATATTTAATACATTTGTTTTTTTTAATATAAATGATATGTTGTAATATTTATATTTAATTGCGCCGAAAGAAAACACAATCTTTTGTATCGATACTTTTTATGACTCAATTACTAAATTTGCATTGTTTGTATCGTCCTAAGATAAGAAATTGCAACACAAATTTGTATTACATATTAATTGATCTTGTGCAAATAAATTTATGATAAAAGAAACCCAACAATTTAGGTTTTAAACAATGAAAAGACTGTGGCGCCAAAAATTTTGCTGTTTTGCATAAAATTAGTAAAAATGAAAAAGTGAAATAAAAGTGAAAGGATTTACCGTTATATCATATATTAGCTGTGAAGATGCCCTTAAGCTGTAGAGATCGCTTGTTTTATTGGTTTTAAAACTTTCTGCCATTAGTAAAACACTACATACTTGGTTTTATATAGAAACATGTGATTGTCAAATATTTTAAAAAATTATTACCTTGGTAACAAGCGAAGAAGACTTTGGCCGCTGGATTGAATCTTATTGAAATAAAAAGCTAAAAATCACAAAATTAAGTTAAGTATATGAATATCAATAGAACTAAGAAAAGCAATTAAGGACTTTACAAAACTTCATAAAATTACTTTTTATAAGAGGCAATAGATCTGCCAGGGAAAACTTAAGGTTAGTGGGAGTAATTGAAATAATTTGCAGCTATTAAAGAATGAATTAAATAAATCTAATAAAATTAACAAATAAAAATCAAATCGAAATATTTATGCTGGTTTTTCTTCAAACGTGTATCTTTGGAAAATTTCACTTAAAGGAATCAACACCAACATCAAAGACTCCAAAATGGGTTGGTAGAAAGTTAAAATAACGTTAAACGCCTGCATACATACACATATTTAATTGTTATTTTATTAATGACCTCATAATAAAATCGAATAAATAATCAAAATCCTAAGTGAAAATTAAATTTCTCTATTTTAATTTCCTTGATTTTAATTTCCATTAAAATTTATAACTCTATTAAATGATTCATAACTCTTTAAATTATTATTAGTGACCTAATTTCTTCAGCGTTATAATGTCTATAGTAAGAATATTAAATGATGGTTTATTATTAGAAAAGAAAGATTTGTTATATTTTAATTTTTATTTGTTTAATTTTAATTTGTTTATATTTTTATTTTAATCTTAAATCTTATATTATTCTTTACACCCAAGCAATTATACTATTAAATGACACAGTGTCATAATCATATATATTTTGTGTACTATTAGTGTTATCGTTTATAGTTGATATTATTAAATGACATTTATGACAATAATTAAGAGAAAATTATATTTCTTTTCTTATCAATATTTAATCTTTCATTTTATGACTTTAAACGTATTCTATCACTGGTATCAAGTATAAAAAAATGAAAGAAAGAGACGAAAATATATGCATTTAAATTATAATTAATATTTTATATTATAATAAATTAATATAATTTTTTTATTTATTCTGACTTTATAATTTTTTGTGAAGGAAGGTTTTAGTTGATGGCCAATTACTTGATAGGTTTCTAATGAAGTTTCTATGTATATTAGAAAATCTTAAACTTATTATAGTTATAATTTAAGAGAAAATTGAGATGAATAATCGTAACTTAGGTATATTAATAATTCTAAATTTGTTTTTATTTTCGAAAAAGCAAACGAACACCCACAATAATGATAAAAAAATATTAACCTTTCAATATTTTAATATTTTTATATTTATTTATAAAAATAAATAATAAAATATTTATTATTATGATTTTAAAAAATTTGATTTAAAACTTTTTTTTTATTGAAATTTAAGAATCCCACATTAATAATTTTATTTTTTACATTTGATATGTTTCACATTTTTTTTTGGAAATTATTAGTAACAGGTAATAAAAGACAAAAAATTGTTTTGTATGGTTATTAAATAGATTAAATTTAGATAAAAAAAAAAATTATGTACAATAAATAAGGAGTAATAAACTTTAGAAAAATATTGAAATTAAATACTAAAAAGATTTATATATATTTTTGGGTAGTAAAGTTTTTTAAATAAATGAATTTGATGCAGAATATTTTTTTAGTCCATCCATTTATTAATTTTTAAACTGTCACTTGAACTGTCACTTTAGAGTAATTATATATAATATGGAAATGCACACAATGTGTCATACATAAAATATATATAACACATGTGTGAGGTAATACATATTTTTTTATTCTCAATATTTTTCAGTAAATTTTAGCTACTTAGATTCTTGATAAGTTTTAAATGGAGAAACGATATTTCAGAAGACGGCAACATTTATTTTATAAATGAGCTAAAATTATAGCAAATTACTATGTAGTTGGTTATTGTTGTTAGTGTTGTATTGTTATATGGGGGATAGGATGTGGCATCCTAATACGTAGGTCTTGCGGCTCTTTATCCATCTGACTTCCAATACTTCATTTTTATATTTAAATTATATTTGGTCACCAAGGAGACGTGTACGGAAATCAAAACCCCACACCTTGGTTTCGTAAGCCAAATGCTTACCCATAGCATCATTGAAGCTCCCATTGTAACGGCGCACTTCTTTACGAAGCTTTTACCAAATTTAACTGTCATTATTTGGTTTCGCTATTTTCAGTAAAACTATAATTTCTCTTTTATCTAGACACCAAGAGAGAAACTCATAAAGAAGTTATTCAAGTTTTTTGCAATTTTGTTTAAAAAATTTGCTCCAAAAGTTTTACTAAGATATGACGCAAAAAAGATGTTCTTGGGTAATTTGTCCTTTGAGCTCTCAAAGTTACTAATAACTATAGTTCCCTTGAACTTTTTTAGAATTACTGCATTGATTTATTTTACAATTGTCATTTCATTAAATTTTGTTGACCTACACAAGGTAAAAACTTAAAATTAACCTACAAATATTTCGTTTACCTTGTATTGATTTAAACATTGAATTAACTTCGAAATCTGATTTTTTAAAGTTATCATTTTTTTTTCTAACTTATTCTAAATTTTCAATAAAATTTTAAGCTTAATTGTAACTAAATATGGCAAAAAAATATATAATTTGACCATAAATTCGGTTTGTTACATTTTTATTATTTATTTTTAAATCCATCCATAAAAATTTTATATTTAAAAATAAATAAAATGAAGTGTGATATAATTAACTGCCATAATTGAAAATTAAGTGTTTTTTGATTATTTGGAATTTTTAAAAAATACATTGATGGAAAAATTAGTTATGCAAATTGTTTACTAAACCATATATTATTATATAAAATATGTTTATTATATTTTAAGACTTAAATTCTATTAATATTTTAATTTTTTTAATTGATATGCTAAATAAAAAATAGGTATGTTGTGATATTATCCATATAAGATCCATGATAAGATTAAATACAATAAAAGATAATTTACAAAGGATGCAACCTTTTATATTTATCACTTTAATCACTTTAATAAGAATCAAGACGAAATATTTTGTTAATTGGAAGTTTAAAATACCATTTCGGAATACGATAAATGAATCCATTGATTATATTTAGAATAATTGGAAAATTAAATTTATTTATTTATTTGTAATACCAGACAAGAGTAAATATTGCGTGATAATATTAATTCTTTGCCTATTTGAGATTTGGACTTCTTATTAAATTATTTGAATGTATACTATATGTTTTTATTAGATATGATCCGACCAGTATTTGAACCTGAGACTTTTCGATTGAAAACCGCCATTTTACCACTTAGCTATCGGTCAATAGGAAACTAAAGTATAAAATATTGTTATGAGATAAAAAGGAATCGATTGCCTTGTCTTTTCCATCACTTTATTTGATTCTTATGAAATATTCATATGTAGGATATAAGTTTAACAAAGTTAAAGAATAAAAAGTTTCTTATTCTAAAAATTTGTGAATTTAAAAAAGTATTGTCTTTTTTTTCAAACAATTCATAACGGACTTATCCCATTTTACAATTTACATTTGGACATTCTAATTTGATCTATATTTTTAATGACAACATAAACGTCAAGTTAAAAAAATTCTGTCAGAAGTTACACACTGCTTATACAAGACGAAAATGCTAACAACCTCAAGTTTTCAATTTCTATTTCTATATTCTATTTACGTGAGACAAATTATTCTTTAAAGTAATTCTTGTAATAAATTAATTAAATTTTAAATTTATTAAAATCCTAAAATTTCTATTGTTATAATATCAATTTTGGTTACAATTATTTCAAAATATCTCAAATAATTCAAAACAAAAAATACTTAATAAAATTACTTCAAATTATTAACACTCAAATGATTTTTATTTCAAGTAGAAAAATTATTATGCAAAAATATTTAAACCAATCATTATATTTTTAAATTCATTAGTTTAATAATATACCTGCAATTAATTTACTTGAACTTAATCAAATTGGTTACATCAATTTTTAATTTCACAATTTTAATAATCAATATATTGAATACTCAACTAAATTATACTTTAAGTATAAAGTTTCTTTTGTAATATTAAAATCACAAAAGAATTCAACCTGTCAATCAATTTTAAATTGTAATCCAAAATCAAATCAAATATAGGTACAATACAAGTACAATGCATCTTATATAAAAAAAACTTTTTCACACCTGTATTTCAATATTCAATTAAACTTTTTTTTTTGTAATCTTTTCACTTTCTGCTTTTATTTTATTTATTTTTTTTTAAATCTCATAATTAATTACCACTTCAATTTCAAATTTCGTAAAAATTATTTTTGACCTAAAATTAGTTTTCTTTCATCTTTAACATTTTTTTTTTCTTTACTTAATAAAATGTCATTTATGACCCACCTAATTTCAATTACAATTACCTAATATATACAATTCAAAATAAAAAAAAATTGTATTAATTTTTAATTTTTCTTAATTAAATTCCACTTAAAAAATAACAAAAAAAATAAAAAAAAATTAAGTTAAATAATATTCTGCACTCAAAATGTCACAAATTATGTATTGATATGTTATAATAAAATGGTATGACCCAAAAAACAAAAATTAGATAGATAGGTATGTACATAGAAAGTATTTAAACTATATGTAGTTAAAATAATGAACTCTTATTATAACATAACGGTTTTTTAATACTTTGTGACAGCAAAATTGATCCAATTTATTAAAATATAACATTCTATAAATAAATTATATTTGCAGTTATTTTTTATAATAATTATATTAAATTTTTTATCGTAATTTAAATAACGGTAGTTATAAAATGTTTTAACACGTCACAGTGTTATGTCTTATGGTCTCATTTATGTCTTATGGTCTCCTTTTAGATCAAAAGAACAAATTAGTTGCCATGGTAATTTACTTTACAAGTCTTCTACATTTTAAAGTTTGGTTATCATTTTAATTTGAGTATAAAAAATTGTTTATTTGAACAAATTAAATTTAAGTTTTAATGATCTCCTTTTAAAAATCAAAACTACGAATTATTTACCATGGTAATGTGTTTTGCAAAACTTCTTAATAGTAAAATTTAGCTGTTATTTTGATTGGAACATAAAACTTGTCCAACTGGACAAATTAAATTTAAATTATTCTATTGAACATAAATAAAAAATTGTTTTAAAAATTATTCACATTTGTTTTTTAACCTTATATATTATATACATATAATTCAAATGCACTTAAAACAATTCATAATATCTCATTACATTTTTTGATAAAAAAAAAAACGGAACTATCATAAAATATCAAATATGTAACTAAAAAGGACTGCATGAGATTTTGTTCCAAGAAATTATTTCAAAAATTAAAAAAACATTAAAAGGCGAACAATCAAAAGTCTATTATGAAGTATAAAAACGCTTAAATTATAGCTCAAAATAAAGTTGAAGGTTTTCTTCGTTATCCTGAACGCTTTTTAATAAAATGATTTATTCTAATAGTTTTCATTAGGATCGTGGATTATTTTTGAAACTTTTAAAAATATTTTAAATTTATTATTTGCAACTTTTATAAATTTGGTAACACTTTTCAAAATAAAAGCATGTCTACAAGCGTCTTAAGCTTGATCAGGTAATTAACTCATAACTGAATCAACTAATAAAATTTTAATAAAATAAGTTTTTTTATAATCTAAGGGAGTGAAACATGCTTTTCCTTTTTAGGCGGTGTAGATTATACTATCTATTAATTTTATCAGGAATACTATTTATTTTTTTTATATCATATATTTTATATTTTTCTATATATATTTGGTTACCATGGAGATTTGTAAAGAAATTGAAAATTCATGACCCATTCAGAAATAGAACCTGGGCTCCCACAGTTAGTAAGCCAAGTGCTGATCCACTAACCCACCGAGGCCCTTGTAAACTTTTAGATAACAGATAACAAATTGTGTACATTATTTCAGGAACAATATCGTTTAGGTAAAAATTTCATTACATCTAATTAAATTTATTTTTTTGTAATTATTAAATTAAATATTTCTACTCTTAAGTATTCCAATTCAAATTTATCTGTTTACAAAAAAAAAACAACAACAAACGTAATATTGACAAGTTCATTTTCAATTTTGTTTTATTTTACTTTCCTATAAATGGTCATGGTAAAAATAAACTAACGGAGTTTAAGTACTCAATTTATTTTAATTTGCCATAAATACCAAAAAAAAAACAACAAATAAAAAAAAAAATAAAAAAAAATGTTTTTGCCCACTCTAATTGCCCGTTTTATTGTTCAAACAAATAAAACGCAATTTTTTTGACAGATATGAAGATTTAAGCGGCTAACGGCTATTTAATCTTGACACAAAAAAAAAAACTCCAAAAACATAATATTGTACTTTCGATTTCTTTTCAAATTATTCTGTGAATATTTTTTGGTTTTTTTTTTTTGTATTCGAAGAAGTGATGAGTGTTTTAGGTTTTGTTATACGAGTATTTACTGTAAGGTTAAAAGTGGCCATATTGTCTATTACAGCACATTTACAAAAAAAAAAGCTTAAAAAAAACCAATCGAATTTAACATCTGACAGATCATTATTTTGATGAATTGTTATATGGGTATAACAAAAGTAAAAACATTCATTATTTGACCCAAATTAAGTCATAACTGTCAGTCAAATAAAAACAACAACAAAATTAAAACACAAAATTTAACAATTTTTTTTTTTTGTTTATTTTGACTTTTTTATTACTGTAACCATCATTGACATGTAACAAGCCATTTTTGTATAGCTGTCATCTAGGATTTTAATCATTGTAAAACATTTTTACAAAAAACTAAAATTTAGAGTTAAAAATCAAAGTTTATATTTGAAGTTAAATAAAAAATTTTGTAAATAAAAATAAATTTTAAAACTTCCATGGAACAAGTAATTGGTTAATACAAGAATTATGTGCCTGGAGTACAAAATGTTTTACTATTTTTAATTTAATCGCAGAATAATTAATATTAAAATGATATGTATATATATATGTGATAGTAAATGATATCTTATAAATTAAATTATCGAAGTCTAAGCCGTTCGCTTGAACTAGTTTACATTGCCAGGTTATTGGTAAAGGGCTTAGAAATTAGCATGTATAGCAGAAGATGTGTATTATACTAAATAATAATAGAATAAAGCCACTTCCAAAAAAATTTTTAAATTTTCAAATTTATTACATGAAGTTCATAATACCACCCTCTCATACAATTAAATAACAATTTAGCTCCAAAAAAAAAAAAAAATCATAATAAAAACAAATGCTAAATTGCGCGAATTTTGACCGAATTCGGATTGTTTGTTTTTATAATTTTTAAACAACCATAAGATTAGTTTTTTTTTACCATGCCGTAAGATTCTCATTACCATAATCAATTAAATTCTTATTAATTTATTTTTATTTTTTAATTTTTTGTTTAATTTTTTTACTTTTATTCCATATGATTGCTTTCGTTTGTATTGTGTATGACATTTGAATAGTGAAAAAAAAGTTAAAAAATTCAAATTGCTTCGATTACTTAATTTAAATTATTACAGAGTACAAATTTGATTTTAAACTACGTATATCAATATGTAAAGTGTACACATAAAAAGTTAAAAGTACAGTGAAACTGTAAATAAAAGTAGGTTAATGTTTGGTATTTCAACGTCAAGTGAAAATGATTTCAGTAAACTAATTGCATATATACAGGCGTTGATTATTTATATTTTTTTTTAATGACAAATTTAAATCTACCGAAGTCGAATCTTCTCTCTATGAGCTGTTATTTTCTTGTATTTAAATCTTTGTATCTTACTTTCTAAAGCTACTTACACATAGAGTAACTTTTTGTGATTTAAAGGATTGTCACTTCAACTAGAAATTAAAGTTTTGTGAATATAGACTCTCATTCAAAATTTTTGCACTTGCGGCTGTCATTTTCTAATTAACTTTAAAATAATATTTTGAATCGCTTATTACAATTATACTTCTCCACTGTGAACCAATGTATTAGTGACCCTACACATTACATATAAAAATTAATATTTCATTTGAATAACATGTTGTAATAATTTTATAAAACACTAGCCACATTTAAAATAAAAATTTATGAATATTACAAAAACAACAAAAACATTGGGGGAAATCAAAACATATTAAATAATTGAAGGGGTTTTTCAAATAATATTTAAACAAATAATAAAAATGTTTTGGGAAAACATTTATAGGACCTTGAAATTTTTCAATATTTTTTTTTAACTTTGTAAAAATGTTTTATGTTAAAAAAAAAAAACAAATTATGCAATATCATTCGAAATCGAAATTTAATTCTTGTTTTTTTCTGTTTTTTCACTTGTAAATCTTAGATTCGAAATTATTTTAATGGTTTTTCATGTAACCTGTCAATCAGAGAGATTTCATAGTTTTTATTTTTTGTTATTATTTTGAATTTTTGAATTTGTTATTGTGAATTAAAAATTCACAATTTTTTTTGATACTCCTAGGCAGGCAGACAGAAATCAAGTACCAATAATTCTGTATAAATTATATAAACATACATACATTCATGCATACATACCTTGTACTCTGATTCTTAAAAAGGGGAAAAAAAGTTAATCTTTATTTGGATTTGTAGTTGAATTTGTACTTGGAATCATTTTAACTTTTTGTTGCTTTTGGTTTTTGGTATTAAGGTGGAATGAATTAAGTTCGTTGCTAAGCTTATTGCGGATTTGTAAATTTTTTGATTTTTTTTCCTTTTTTTTTTTTGTTGTATGCAAAAATCTTTTAGATTAAAATTATTTGGAAAATAAATAATAATAAATACAATCATCATGTAAAAGATCAAATAGATTTGTACCTATAGGTTTTTTGTTTTTATTGAAAGGGTTTAATATTTTGTTAACATTTTTATTGTATAATAAATTTAAATTGATTTTTTAATAGTTGGAATACTAATTGAATTTGTATAAGAATTTTGTTTTTAATAAAACGTTAATTTTTGAATATTATTGTAGATGTTGTAAAGAAGTTGTTATTATTTAGTAAGTATATAATAAAATAATTAAAACTTGCTTCGATCTTAATTTATTCTTCGTTTTTTAATAAATTTGAATGATTGGTTTAAAACATCAAGGACTCAAAGTTTGAAGAAGAGCTGGCTAGAAGAGCTGGCTTTCTATACAGCTGGAATGATTAAGTTTACTTTTTATTTACTTTTCAAGTTGGACTGATAAGACTACAATTAGTATCTAACTCCAAGCATGATTATTTATGAATGTCCTATAATTAACCCATTTTTAAACCTATTTCAGTGTAATTTAAAAACCAATCAATTGATTTATTTTGCAGTATCTTCTTACTTTTAGTTAATTTTAATTTAATTTCTTTAAAATTTTGCAATAAGTCATCATTTAAAAAGAAATTTGATTGAATCAGAATAAATTGGCATTGAAATGAATGCAAATTGGAAAAAAAATCTTTAAAAATTGTCTGAGTCTTACATTACATTTAATTTTTACAATTTATATTTAATTTACATTGGCAAATGAAACACATAAACCGCAGCTTTTTAAAGTGATCAATTAAGACAAATTTAAATATAATTTAGAATGAAAGAAATTTAACACAGAAGAATCTGTAAATTTCAAATTGAAATAAAAATTTTAAATTAAATATTGTTAAAGAACTCGGCTTTATTAAGGTCTACTTAGTTGCTTATTTTCGCAGCATAATTTATTGAGGAATTAATATTAATTTACATTTTAATTTTAAATAATTTAATGTAAATTAACATAAAGTATAAAAAAGAACAATTTAAAAAATGATTGTGGACATAAGTTAGTAATAGTTATGAAAAAGACGTTTTGCAAAATTGGGGGTTCGCATAAATAAATCGAATTAAGTAAACAGACTTTAAAGTGCAATGATGAAACTATAATAGGGCAACTATAATTTAATTAACCAATAATCAATAATATATTTTTAATGTATAATAAAAGATACATTAATATAACAATATAAACAAATAATTTAATTGAATAATATAACTCACAGATATAGAATACCATGCAACTCTAATACAAATTATTACAATATAACTGTATCTATTGAAAATCTAAGATAATTCTACATGTTATAAAGCATAGTACTATCTGATGTTTAAATTGTATGTGGAATTCATTTGATCAGTTAATCCTGTTCCGACAAGCGCTTCTATAGTCAGGCTGTTTAGTCTATAACAGTGAACAGTTAGCACGTACAGGTGACAGGAAAAAAAAAATTCAAGGCTGTTAATAAAATTCAAAGACTTCTTAATTTTTAATATTAACAAACGTAATACTTTTTTTGTTTAAAATACTTAATCATTAATATCCAACCATTTTTTCTGGAACTTAAGATGATAAAAAAAGTTCTAATATTTCAAGTATCTTTTTCAAAAAAAAAATAAAAGTCATTATTGAGTAATTTTTGAGTTCACATTTTATAGCATTTATAAAAACAAACATAAGAAATTAATTATATTTAAAGAATTTTCACTTAAGAAGTTAATTTAGAAACTTGCATTAAAAATATATTCACTAGAAATCTCAATAATTGTAAAAGACTCTCATGTGAAATTTGACACTTTTTTTTTTGATATACATGTATATATATATATATATCAAAAAAGATAATTTGATTCTCCCTTTTATTAAAGTTAAAAGTTATTCCCTCCCAAAAAAAAAGGTCTTTCCTTTGTAAAAAAAAATTGTTTTGATGATAAATTTTTTTTATTGATTTTCTTTAATGTTTTTTTAAATATTTTTAATTACATAAAAATGCATCCGTTAAAAAATTATATTTTTACAATCTTTCTCAAGTTTCAATTTCTTTTTTTTTTATAAGAAAGTATATTATTCCTATAATAAAATGGTCACCGTTATTAGAATTGGCTTAATTCCACTCAAAATAAATGTAATATTCAGAAGTTCAATAAGCTGGTCCAGTTTTTAAAAAACTTATGCAGTACTGCAGTAGAAAGAACTATTTTCATCTAAAGTGATTCTTAGAACTTTTTTATAGAGTATATAGATATAATAATTATATACACAAAATTAATAAAATTTAATTTGTACTAAATGACATATTGTCATAAGATAAGTTTCAAATGTCATTCATTTTTTTTGATAGTCTTTATAAATGTAGGTGTAAGCACCTAGTTATTTGAATCTGAGTAAATGTTTTATATATGTCAAATTAAAATCAATTTATTGACATACTATTGACAAACATGTCAGTTAATGTACTTTCAAGCTCAAAACTATTTTGAGTTATTTTAAAAAGAAAATTGCTTTTAGTAATCGTAATTAATCATTATGAATTTATTTATTACTTCGCATAAATTTTGCAAATAGGTTTTACCACTGCTTTCTTAAGGGAAATGTGGGGTGGCTTTTAAATAATACTTTCTATTTATTTATAATTACAATATTAATTATTTTGTTTATGTTATATATTTTTCCATTTTAAATTATATGTGGACACCAATTATACATGTATGATCTGAACGGTAAATGACAGTATATAAACTACTATAACTGAATTATCTTTTTATAGAACTTTTGATTTAATTAAAACATTCCCAATTCTAGCGAAATCTCCAAAAAATGGTTAAAAATTATATAAAGATTCCAAGGAAAGTTATAACTAAAGTTAATTTAACTTAAGAGTTACCATTGTTCATAAAGAATTGTGTCAAAGCTCAATAAAGCTGTCATTGAATAACAATTAACTGTCAAAACAATTCTTACCATACTTTAATTAGAAAATATTCATAATGTTAAATACTTCCAGAGTAAAATGATAAGACAGTTATTATTATTATACTATGAGATAATTAAAAAATTTCAAGGATTGGTTAAGACATAAATTACACAAAAGTAAAACAAATTTGTATTAAAACAGTAAATGTGACTTTTCTGTTTAAGTTGTTATACTGTGTACCTACTTATAAAAATTTATTTACGAAATTCGATATTCTGCTTCCAATAAAAAACATTATTAAAACGAAAAAACCAAAAAATATTATTTAAATATAACAATAAAAAAAACAATCCCTGTACTGTATCGTACAAGTCAAGCAGCAGTAGATACACTGCACTTGATCCAACAACAAAAAAAATAACAAAAGTGTAAAGCCTTGTAAAAAAATGTTATTGTTGTTTATTTCATATCATTTAAAAGTACTTAAAAAAAAAATTAAAAGTTTTTTATAAAAAAAAAATTCCTTAAAAAACTTAAAATACAATAAAGTACAAACAAGAGATACAGTAAATCAGTGCTTCATTAATATTTTTTTTTTTGTAATATTAAAGAAAAAATCCAATTCTTTACTGGTGGTATTTTTACTGATCAAATTGCAAAATCCGACAAAAAAAAATTGTTCCAATTAATTGAGCAGAAATTTTAAGAACTTTATG
Organism: Dolichopus griseipennis; assembly: GCA_963082915.1. Lineage (NCBI taxonomy): Eukaryota > Metazoa > Arthropoda > Insecta > Diptera > Dolichopodidae > Dolichopus > Dolichopus griseipennis. The sequence continues at coordinate 8,916,100 of OY720445.1, read as the reverse complement.
TTTTTTTTATAATTAATTTTTTGTTTTTCTTATTTTATTATTTATTAAGTTTTTTTTGGTTAATTAATTTAAGGATGCAATCAATTGTTGCAGAAAATTTATTATTATATATATATATATATATGTATAAAATTTACAAGATAAAAAATGGAGTTGTTGCAAAAAAAAAAAAAAATTAAGATTCGAACAAAAAAGAGAAGAGTTTCATTTGCATGTATTTAATATTTTAATTAAGTTATACTTTAGGATATTAATGTTAATAATGAATCTTAAATGGAAAAAGAGTGAGTTATAAAGGACTGGATAATATTGTTGTTCGCTTTCCTCAGGTTTTCTAAATGTTTCCTTATTTGTTTTTCAAATCTAAGTTGGGGGAGCAGTCCTTAAGGATTGCAGTCCTTAAGGATTTATCTGAAGCTATTATTTATTAATATTAAATTTTTGTACTATATTTGTGGACTATTTAATATGCAATACAAGAATGTTTAAAACGACTTCTATTCGATATTACATTTGGTCCAAGTTTTTATTCAAAGTAGGAATTTTGATTCTTACTCCATGAATATTATCGGAGCTCGTACCAAAAAAAGGAAACCAACTTATTATATTTATGTATATATTTTTTTTCAGATGCAAAGTTTGCGCTGGTTTTTGCAGTTAATTTGTGCAAAGAGTGCAGGGTATTTCTCAATTGATACAATATTTTCCTTCACGTGTCTTCAATGTTGTGGAAGAGGTAGTTGTTTCTTCGGATTATTGAAGTTTCTGAAGGATGTTATTTTTGGTACTAATTTTCTGTTACAAAAATTTTAAGAGCAGTGAATTTAGCTTTCACGGCTGAAATTCCGTTTCGCTAATTTTTTAATTCCTATAGTTTTCAAAAACCGCAGACTTGTGGGCACAAACAAACAAAGAACCAATAGTGAAGCAAATAGAGGTGGATGGGCCATACAAAAGGGAAAAAATGAAGAATGCATAACAAGAATGGTACGCACCTGAAATCTAGGTGGATGTAAAGTAGGTAGACCTAGAAAAATATGTAGGAGAGCGGTGCTAGATAAACTAAGGAGAGATGAAATATCCGGGAACAAAAAAGTAGAAAAATCTATGAATAAAAATCAATTGAGAATAAAGTTTGAAGGCTTAGGCTCAAAGGAGTACAGTTGAGTAACAGGAAAAAACGAAAAAAAAAATTGTTTTGAAAATCACATCAATTCGTAATCATTTAAGCTTGCAAATATAATTCACATATTATTATATCAACTTATCTTTAAATTATTAGCTCCTTTAATTCTTGTTCATAATTTTTAGTTTATTCCTCACCATAATATTATTATATGTGTATTATATATGTGTATTAAATAGTATTAAAACTATTCATGTGTAATAAAATGAATCATTAAATTCTAAGAAATTTCACTTTCAAAAAGATGGGTTTCAAATTTTTTCTTAAAACACTTACTAACTATCATCTAACACTTTTTAAACTCTTATCTTATATATTTAATAATGTTACAAAGAATTAACACTTTAACTGATCATAGCGAAAGCAAGTAAAAAATACTAATGTTTTGCTACTTGTATCACTCACAGCTTCAAATTTCACAAAAATTATGAAAGGGGGAAAAATAAAAAAAAAAATAAAATAGAAACATCTTAACTAAGAAAGTATTAAGAAAAAAATGTAGACATCACATTAGAGAGTATCCAATTTCTAATCAGGTAAAACCATGAATAGAAATAATAAAGAAAACAGTGACAAAAAATCCAATAACTAAAGAACAGAAGCTTTACAGTAGGGAAAACTCAAAAATATTACATCTGATATGCTACTGATAACTTTCAATGGCTAAATTTTTTTTAACATACTAAAAGAAAAATTAAACTGATTTTATTTTGTCATAAAAAATGTGTTTTAAGTGCTTCAATCTATTGATATATACCTAATATATGCTTCATTCATTCCACTTGAAATTTGATTCCTTCTTTCTTAAACAATGTTGTTATTTTTGTATTTTCTTCATCAAAATTTAACCAGACTTAACGGTTATTAAATTACTTTCAACACATTTGATATTTCTTAATTTTACCTTTTATTTTTTTTAAGTAAATTTCTTTTCAATTTTATCAGCAAATTAATAATTATAAACTGGACTTCCTTATATAAGTTCAAATTCCTCAATCGATATGTTAATTTATATTAGCTGTGATATAAATAATGTGATTTTCAGTGATACAGCTGATATCTGAAATTTATTAAAGCAATGACCTCGAATCAGCTTCACCCTTAAGCTGAATCAGATTTTGTTACTTAATTTTTAATTAAATATTGTTGCTATACAACACAATTACTTTAACAATAGTTAAATAATATTTTGAATATAAAGTTATTGATTTATGCACATATTAAGATTATGTAAACATATTCAGTCCCATGTGTTCCTTCAAGTTGGTATAGTTCGTATGTGTACGACATAATTAAATTTAAGAATATGAACATTTTTCTCCTTAATATCCCTCCATATTTTTTTCATTTATTCTGATCGTTGATGTTTCCAATGATCCATTATCCTTATTCCAACTCCTAAAGTCAATTTTCCCTATTCCCATCCTCAAATCAAATTGTGCATTTTTATTAAAGGCAGCAGCCTAAAGTTTGGTTTTGAAAAGATGCGGTTTTAATAAGATAAAGTCCTACATTACCCAAAGGAACTGCGTACAGTTCCAATGAATGGCTTTTCGATGTTATCCACAACCCTTGCAAAGACGGATTAAAAAAAAAAGTATAAACTAAGAGCATTGCTAAATAATGAACCTAATTAACAGATATTTATTTCTACAGTGAATTATAGTTACGATATTGGTTGTCTCGAGTAATTTGAATGCCTCTTCCTCCTGCCAGTCAGGTGTAAACAATTATTTATGTAACATTGCATTAATATATTTAGTTTTTGATTGTTGAATTGCGACGCATTTTGCAGAACCTCACAAGAGTAACAAACTATAGAAATTATATTAACATTGAGTAAACCAATCTGAATCTTTTTATACCCGTGCATATATATATGACATCGGGTATATTAGATTTGCTCCTCCGTTTGTAACGCATCGATCTAGACGAGCTAGATATAGTGTCAAGGGTACGTATCGGCTCAGAATCGAAAAATTAGTCGATCTAGCTATGTGTGTCTGTCCGTCCGTCCGTCCGTCCGTCCGTCCGTCCGTCCGTCTGTGTGTCAGCACGATAACTCAAAAACTAAAAGAGCTACAGTTTTGAAATTTTCACAAAATATTTTTCAATCAATTTCTAGGTTCCCTATTTTTTTTGGTTAAGATCGGACCAAAACTTCGGGTAGCTCTCGAACAGCTAACTTTTTTAACTCCAATATTTTCATACAAAAATTTGAAAATTAGCTATGCACCTTGTAACATGAAATTATATGAATTTTGTTTGTTTTTGTTTTTTGTTTTTCTGTTTATTTTTTTTTTTGTATTTTTTTTTGTACGATTTCGAGTTAGAATTTCATATAATTTAAATGATGCGTAGTTTATTTAAGATAAGCAAAAAAGAAGACAAACATTTTTTTTAAGTAAATGGCTTCATATATAATTTATATATGTAGGTATATTCATAAATATGTATATGTGTAATATTTTGAATGAATCATTTTATCAATATGATTATATGATGCTTACTTGCTTAGGTTTAATATATTCGTGAATTAAAAATTAATTAAAAGAGATAGAATTGAAAAATTAGAGCTAGAGTTTTGAAATTCACACAAAACATTTTTTGGACATTTTTAAGGTTCCCTATTCTTTTTGGTTAAGACCAGACCAAGGTTTCGGGGAGCTGTCACACAACTTATTTAAACCAATATAAATTTCTTCAAAAGTAATTATACTAGAAAGACGAAAATTACACACGGTTAGTTTTATAATGAATCAAGCACTTATATGAAGTTTCAAAATTTTACGGCTTCATTTGCGGGGGGCTGCCATACAACTTCTTTGCACCAATATGAATTTCTTGGAAACTGAGTATACTACGAGGATGAAAATTACACACTGTTAGTTATATAATGAATCGAGCACTAATATGGAGTTTCAAAATGTTGCGACCCCATTTTCGGGCAGCTGCCATACAAAGTTGTCAATTCGATAACTGTGAATCTAATGAAGCTACGAGGTTAAAATTAAAACTGGGCAGGTAAAGTAATAGGGCAAGTTAGTTGGCAAAGTTGGACATCGCTCGGGCCAACTTTTGGGGTGGGCTATTTTTTTTTATGGTTATTTTTTTTTATGGTTTTTTTTTTTTGTTTTTAAGCAAAAATTATGGTATAATGAATTAAAAATTTAATATTTTTTTTTTTTTATTTAATTTTTTTAAGCAAAAATTATGGGATAATAAGCTAAATTTTTTTTTAACTATTTTACTTTCTTATATTTTTTTTGTAATATTTATAATAGCATGTGGAAAATAAATAACGGTTAGTGGGTAAGCACGGGTATCTAAAAGTTGACAAGGGCAACTATAATCTTCCTCGTTTTTTACAAGTTTTGTTGCCAACGCTTTTTAGTCATAATTACCCTTATTTTAATGTTGAAAAATGAAAGATGAGTTAAAATGAGACAAATACAGAAAAAAAAGATTGATTATACATGACAAACATGTTACTTGTCGTGTTTCCTTTCAAAGCACCTTGATTTAAAAATTTTTTTTTTTATATAATTTTTTTATTTTTGGATTTTTTGTCACACAAACTAAACATCTTTTAAAAAATGCATTCCGAATGATTTAATAAAATAATATATAAAATAATAATGAGAATGATGATGAAGATGATGACTAATGATAACAACCAAGCTATTTCTGTCAAAAAAATATACAAGAAAAACTTTTTAAAAAGTTAGAGTTGGTCTCCTCATCAGTTGCAACGATCTCTGAAATAAAAAAAAATAAAATCCCATTTTAAATTCAACAAATCAAAGAATAATATCAAGCCATAATAAATTAAATTAAATTTTAATAAGTGAAAAAAAATCAAATAAACATTATAGAATGACGAGTAGTTGAGGGACGGTTAGAAGATTATTAATTGAAGCTGAGTAGATCAGATCGAATGAATTTCTTAAGAATAGCTATAAATTAATCTGAAGGGCTATTAAATGAAAAAAAAATGTCATAAAATTTGGAAATTAAAAATTAGCTTTAAATAGGGCTCAATATTTTGCAATCTTTGTAAAAGAAACTTCTAACGAAACCTTTGAAAAAGAAAAGAATATCAAGGCTTAAAAGTATACTCGCGAAGACAAATTTAATTAAACTTTTGTTGCACTGTTTAATTATTATTTTATACAAACTGAGTTTAGATTATCATTGCGATCAGATAATCCTTTAAAACTGCCGTAAAATATATTAATTTATTTCGATTGACAAGATATTGATACGAAAATAGTTGAAATGAGGAGTAAAATGAAGCATATCTCATTATACAAACTAATTTTTTTCTTTTCTTTTGTTTCTTTCATTCACCACAATTCAATAAACTTTATAAACAAAAGTGGAGGAAAAAAAATTGAAAAAAATGGTGACATTATATTTTTGTCTACATTAATCAAAAATCAGTGCATGAAAATGAAGAACATGAAGGCGCGCCCACCTATATACTTATAATATTTGTTTTTTTTTTTTGTTTTTATCGTATTTCTTTCAATCTTTTAATTTTCCATTATTTGTTTGGTACTTGATTTGTATTTGTTTGTTGTTATTGTTGCTTTTGTTGCTATTGTTGTATTTGTTGCTCAGTTGATTGTGCTGTCTTGTTACCATTTATTATAATCATAAAATATCATTATTATATGATAGTTGTCAATATAGGATTTGAACTGAATCAATCCATAAGTTTATGTATTCCATAAGCGAGGCTTGGATAGTTTTTGGTTTTGGCAATGAGGTATACTCATACTAAAGATTTTACTAATAGAAAGAAATCTAAAGTTTTAAGTGAAATGAATTTAGAATCGAATATTTTCGAAAAATCTATATGCTGCTAGTTCTACTGATTCCTTCTTTAATACATAGTGGAATAGTGGATGGCGTGATGTAATGTGCCTCTTTTCATAATTTGAACAATCAATCAATCAAATCTCATTTACAATGAAATTAAAGATTTTTCTTGTGTCTCTTTTTTTTTTTAAATAAGTATTTTTTTTTTCAGAATATTTTATTTTAATTTATGTTTTATTCTATGTTTGTTTTATTTTCGAAAGATATTTGTTTATTGATAAGATTCATGTGTGACATGATGTTTAATTTTATGTTTTTTTTTTTCGGTTCTTATTTCTATTTTGTTTTAAAAATTTTTTTTTAATTTTTGATTTTGTTGTGAGGTATTTTTCGTTCATCAATTTCAGGTATAAGACCCAAGAAAAAAAAAAATTAATAATGGTACATTTTATGCAACATTGTTGAAGGTGCGATGAAAATTAAATAAAAAAAAAAAAAATCCAAAAGCAAAAAAACCCGAGGAATTGTTATTGAATTTGTTAAAAACAAAAGAAAAATCTGTCGCGCAATGATAAATGGGGACTAAAAGAATGGTTTGATAGATCTTTATCCTATTATTTTTAAATAAACTTCTTTTTCTGTTGTTAGAAGCTAGACTATGAACTTTGGAAAATTAAAATGGAAGAATACAAAGTAGTTGTAATTAAAATTAAAAAAAAAAAAGATGTGCCATTAAAGAAATATATTCCTATTGAACAAAACTGAGCCCGATTGCATAAGCCACTTATCACTAATCAAATAATAATTTTTTTATATAAGTGAGCGTTTTTTAATAATCAAACTCATTGGTCTGTAATCAAATATGGTTTTAGTGCAATAAAAACTTATCATAAAAAGGAATTATTTTATTATTTGATTTGCGTGAAGTTTTTCACGCAATAGGGCCCTGGGCAGACTAGGATTCTAGAATTTCTTCTAGAATAGGCATTTAAAAATTATTACCCATAAGGTTTTACCTCTGCATGAAGTTTGCCTTTAAATATACATTTCCTTAGCTAAGTAACTTTTTCATTTGTGAAACTACCCATGACCTATTCGCTAAGACATCTTTTATTAGGTGTGAATGTTTTAAAATACTTTTACATTATTAACACTACAGGTAAATTACGGAATACTTATACGTTCCAAATATCCCAATTCTTTAATGTGAATCTACATCAAACCATTAAGTGCCAGGAGGAGATGAAACTTCTTAAGGTTTGATTAATAATTTTTGCGACTTAACCTTAATATTAATTTGATTAAATCCAAACTTTTAATTTAATAAAATATCTTTAGAATCATTTGCGAGTTAATTATTGAACTTTAATATCATTCAAAAGACATCAAAGTCATTACCGACAACAAAACTGAAAAAACAAATTCTTAATCTCGAACGTTTAATACTGATTTGGAACTTTAAAACTTGAATTCCATTTAACTTTCGTTTTTAATTAAAAACTAGGTAACTCATATGCAAATTAAATCACCTGTTTTACCTATAAAAATAATCAAATAACGTAAATAAATCCACTAACCTTGTTCTATAAATCATTAAATTTGTTTTTTTATTGTTAAAAAAAAATGTTTTTATAATTAAAATTACTCCATAAATTTTAAAATGCCACTTTTTTTAAAAAATGTAAATAATTCTAAATTAATTTTAGAATTTTTTTTTGTACTCAAAATCACCACTTTTCAACCTTGATTTAGAATTTCTTAGAAATTCCATTCCATCACCTCCCCCAAAACGAGAAAAGATTTTGTTTTTTAACTAAGGAGTAACTAATATCAACATATATATCTTATTTTAGTATATGCATTGCCAAAAAGAAGATGACTCAGCTCACAATCTATAGCACATCCCAATCTTAATTCAATTCCAAAAAAAAAGTTTAAATGAAATAAAAACTAACATACAAATAAATTAAAACCATAAACTCTATAAATCTATCAGAAATATGTCCAAAGGAATTATTTATGAACCCAATTCCATCTTCATCATTTCCAATAATACTTTGTATCTATAGTTTTGTTTTTTTTTTTTATTTGTTTGTTTCCTAAAATTTCTTAATTCTTAGGATGCAGGATTTAGTAAAAAGGAATATTTGCTTTTGTTTTAACCCCAAATACAAAAAAAAAAATAAAAGAAACCGTGACATGACAAGGCTTTTTGCTTAAAAAAAAACAAACCACAAAAACCCTAAAAATTTTTTTTTTTTTGCAAAAGTATAACTAAAAACAAGTAATTAAAAAAACCAAGAGTTTTAAGAGACGTCACTAAAAAGATTCACTTCTTAATAGACTCTTACATATTTTTAAAATCTAAGTTCTCACAAAATTTTAAGTTCCGAACTTAAACCGTTTGGAAAACATCAGGGTCTAGAATTTTGCCAAACGGTATATTACTGTACCATATGGCAACCCTACACATTTGTGTCAAATATATTTATAAATATCATAAGGCATCTCTGCTTTGGTGTTTTTAGAGTGAAAGAGTACTCCTCATAGAGATTTTGTTATGGGAATTTAAATGTAGAGCTTCTTCGAATTTTGAGGGGGCTGTAGTTCTTTAACGCATGCGCTTACAGAAAAAAGTTCTTAAATGAAAATATTTTTTTTAGACCGGATACCCGTATTTAAGATTTCCATTCTTTACTTCAAACGGTGTAAAAGTTTTGTAAACACGCGGACGGACGATCGGACCGACTTCAGATAGGCACATTTTTCAAAAATTTTTTGAAAACTGCTAATAAATTTGAACAACAAACAGCAACAATAATTTTTTTTTATTTCAAAACTTTTTATTCTATCGGAAACTCTATATCTTTTATATTTTCTTCGATTCTCAGTTTCTGATCTAATTTCATAAATCAAATTGTGGTTGTACAGCACTAAGAACTGACTATCTTTTACATTTATATAAATAAAATCAAAAATATATGTGAATTATAAAAAATATTTAAGCTTTTAACTTTTATGGTTGAATTTTTTTTTTTTTAATAATATAGGGGTGAGCTGTCAACCTTTTTAAAATTATATAAATCGTTTTGTCTCAATTTTTTTTTTTTTTTTTTTTTTTTGAAAAAATATTTTTAGTACATTGGTATATTATTATTACATAAACATGCAAGCATTTAGTCGGCATCGGGGCTGGTATTATAATTCTGTTTCTAGCATTCTTAAGTTGAAATAAAAAATAGCTTCGTTGTCTGGTATTTCTTCAATATATGGATCTGGAAATCTCTCGCTTTTCACTTTTTTTTTGTTTTCAAGTCTTCGCTCCCTTTTACTCTTCACTTTTCCCCAGTCTTCACCATCAACCATTCACTTTAGTCGTGACCTAGCCTTTTGGAAAACACTTGTATCAAATATTACGATTTTTTTATGGAATCGAAAAATTACTTTTAGGAGCCAATTTTTATATCCTGCACATAAAATATGTATTGTTCAGGGTATAGTGTGTGTAAAATTTAGGTTTGTATGGTGTCTAAGTCGATTTAGCAATGTCCACCCATCCACCCGTCCGTAAGCATGATAACACGAAAAATAATGGTGCAACTTTGATGAAATTTATACTGTAGGCTACCTAATGACAAAAGTACGGCGAGGACTGTCAATAGGCGAAATCGGAGCAGAATTTTTAATCGAAGCACGGAAATACTATCATTTCTATGAAATCAACAAATATAAAACCTCCTAATTTTGTATAAGATAGTTGTGTCCCATTTGTTTTTCTGTGAAACCTATAAAGATTGAACCGCCAAATTTGGTATACGGTAGTTGTGTCCTATTTGCTTAATGTTAATGAGAGCACTTGAATTTGGAAGTTTGCGTAAAAGAAAACTGAATTTGTCAAGCTTAGAGTATTACTAAGTTGGTTGCATTAACTTGCTGTTGCTTTATTAATCTTTTAAATACATAAGAAGATTAATGATTTATTTGTAATAATAAATCCCTCACCTTCTTAGGTATTCAAAATCCGCTTTAGGTTCGACGCCAACTTCAAGGTTCTAATTATCCGTTTTCAAAAAAGCCGTTTACAAAACTATTAACAAATCTACAGGTACAGATATTGTATCTTATAGTTGTTGTGTTCCAACCTACTAAATTTTATTTTAGTTTCTTAATTTAGTTTTGCGGTGAATGGCGATTCGCGTTAATATTTTTTTTTTTTTTTTTTTTTTATACCTCAACGTTTTTAATTAGTGTTTTTGGATAAAATCAAATTCAAATCATCCGCTTACTTAGGTACGATATAGGTACAAAAAGAAGAGTGATATACTTTAAATGGAATTCGTTCAGATACAGCTAAAGGTGATTTCTAAACTAATATGTATAAATGGTGTTTGATGGTGATGCTTTGCAAATATTTTAAATACTTTTTATTTTTTTAATATTTTGTGGTTTTTAGAGTAAAACCGAAGAATACACAGGTATTTATTGTCATTAAGTTGATTTTTTTTTTTTTTTTCTTAATTCAAAAAGATTATTACTAAGATTTTAGATAAAACGTGGTTTTTTTTTTATTGTTGATATTCTGTGGTTTGTTCCTTTTGTTGAAAGTGTGTGTTGTCTTTGTTGTTTCTCAATGGCTGGTTTTATTGTTTTAAAAATTTTTTTCAACAAAATTGTGTCTAAGTGTGAACAACTTTTTTGTCAAGATTAACACATTTTTATTTTTTATTTTAAATTTATATTTAAATTAATACAAAGTATTCTTATGAAATAATATTAAAAACCCTCGATGAAATGAGATACACACGTAATAAGTTATAAAAAGATTAATTATTAAGAAAAACTTTAAGTTAAAGAATATTGTTGGACATTTTAAAAGTGTTTTTCAAATGAATTTTATTGAATAGAAAGATTTATTACAAAAATTTTAAAAATTCCCAAAGAAAAAAATAGAAATAAAAAGAATGTGGAAGAATATCAAGAAGCTTTAAATCAAAAAGTGTTAAAAATGGTCATAAGGGTAATAAAAATTCTTTTAATGGCGAAATGATGACTGTTATTGTAAGATTTTTTTTAATCGTCTCTTAATTTAGAATAATATTTATCTTATTCAATATTTATTTTGGAGAATTTATATTTTTGATAATAAAAGTGTGATTTATTTTGACGTTAATGCTAAATGTATTCTTAAGTCATTTCCAAAAACGCTTAGTAATAGTATTTCGCAACAAGGAGTCTGGAGTCCGTAACGTAAAATTTGGTACTTGTAAATACAAAGACTTCGAAATTTTTGTGAATTGAAACTGAGAAATACATATTTAATGAGTGATCTTAGGTACTAATCCGCATAGTTTCTGTTATATAAAGAACGCACCAAATTTTGAAAGAATACCTATTAATTTGATAGTATCCTCAAACTGTGCCTCAAAGAAAACATGGTTCATGAAGTGTAACTAAAACAAGAAGTAAGTTTTAAGAGTATCAAAATATCTTTAAACTAGATTGGAACACTTAATGCCTTTTTTACTCTGCCATTACCAAAAGATCTAACAAGCCATACGTGCTTGTTGGAATAAAAGCAAAGGTGCTGGATCAGAAGTTCAGAATGGAGAAGTTTATCTGATTTAGCACTTTACTACTTTTGAAAGTTAAGAAATATTTTTATAGAAAATTTTAAAATTTTAAAATTTTAACAATTTTAAAAAATATACTACAAAAATATAAAATTAAATATTGCTCAAAAAAAATTTTAATTAATCCTATAATTGAAAGTCTGTGTTTATTTCAAAATATTTATTAACCAACTATACCTATACAATATTGAGAAACTACATATTATTATACACAAATCTATTACAAATATACAATCTATAAAAATTTTAATTATTTTAATAAATACAAAATTTAATGCAAAACCAATATTTACAACAACATTATTTCATCAATTAGCAAATACCGTTATAATATTTTAAGTACCGTTACACCGTTATAAAAAAAAAAAATAAACTCTGATTAATTTTTATAGACCAATTAATTTTTAATATATAATTTTTTTTGATTCAAACGGTATATTAAATTTGTTATATATTGATCTCTTTCTAATATTTTATTATCCTGCTTTCTCTCAAGGGAAATCAAAAACAGAAAAAAAAAAAGAATTAAAACAACCTACAAAATGTTGATTGGTAAAGCTATTTATATAAATAAAAGGCTCAAGTAAATCTTAATAACATGGTACAATTTTTCTAAAGCAGTAGAATGTCAATAGAAGAACCACTAAACATAGTACAGTCATTTTGTTAAAGAAAGCCTTGAATATATCGAAGTTTGTTGGTCATTATTATGAAATCATTTTGGATAAACAAAAATTAGTAAATATTATAATGATTTAAGATTATACTATTAGAATTGAAATCTTGTAGTATAGAGGCCTTTGCATGCTTAGACTCCAAGGCAATGCCAAAATAAAAACAGACAGATGTATAATGTGTGATATGATTTAACGAATGACTTCCTATAACTCATGTAACATATATTTCAATTTTAATTATTTTTATTACAATTTAAGAGTCCGATGCAAGTAACTATCGAATACTAATTTGATAGTTTACTGTATCCCTTCATTATTATAAAATTTAACTTGAAAATAAAATACTAAATAACTAACAAACTCTAGATATAGTTGTATAGAAGATAGGATTCAGTTTCTATATATAAAATATCAAGTATAGAGTTTTTTTTAATTCCATTTATACAAAAAAAAATCATGACAGAAGTTATTTTATTTCTATATTTGATCTACTTCAGATGTGTTTTAGTTTTTATTGCATTGGTTGCTTGAAATTTTCCTAGATTTTCTTGTTTTTTTTTCTTTTTTTTTTTGTATTTTTCTTTTCCAGGTGAGATAAATTTTTAATTTTAATTTTCCTTTCAGAAAACAAGATTTTTATTTATTTTCGCTCCATTTTTTTTTTTTATTTTATTCTCAGTTTCTATTTTTTTTGCTTTTTTTTAATTTACTGAAGAATAAACAAACGAACGGGCCAGGCCTCCAATGAATTGAATTGAAATGCAAGGGAATTTTTCAAAAAATAAACTAAACTTTATAAAACAAATTTTCTAGATTATTTCAATTGAATTGGAATTAAATTAATTTTGTTTTTTTGATGTTGTGCAAAAACGAGAATTAAAAAAAAAACATTTTATTAGTTTTGTATTAAAACAAAAAGTTGAATTGTTTTTTTTTTAATTTTTTTTACCTTTTACAACTGTATTTCACTTTCAAGCATATTTTAAAAATCATTTAATCAATCTTAATTGATGGGTGTGTTAATCCGCACTTTGATTTTGTATATATATATAGTTTTGTGTTAAATTGTACTTTTTTTTTGAACCAATTTACAACACTGAAGTGTTATAAAATGAAAGTAAAACAAATATAAAATTTTTAAAAGTGTTAGAATGAGATAGGTATATAGAAAAAGTAATGTTTAAAAATGTTAATAGAAAATTGTTAAAATTATCAATAACTTTAAATTTATTTAGTTTTTTTCTCTAGTAAGAAATTAATATTTTTAATTTGATTTTAACGCAAGAACTACCGAAAACAGTTTTGAAAAAAACAGCTCTTGATTATTTTCGAGTAGTTACTAAAAATGTTAGTCGGTTATCTATAAAGAGGCATTAAATGAATTTTACTTTAATTCCAGATGATTTATAACATAAGAGATATTATATACGAAAAACACAAATACTTTTACAAATTGTAAATATTTAAATTGTGACATTCATGTAGATACACACTAAGTACAACTAAATTGTAAGTAGTGTATGTCTACCTTAATGTTCATTAGAAATTTTATATTTGTGTTTGTTAGTTTTCAAAACAGGAAAGAATAGAAAAGGAAATGACAGATAACAATTAAACGTCAAACAATAAAAGCAACAACAAAAACTATTTAAAAAAAAAAAGAAAAGTGTAACTTGGAACAGAGCAACATAAAAGTGTAAATTGCGCACTTCCAGATAAAAAAAAACACTGTTTCAAAACTAATGAATACTAAAACCTGCACTTTTCTGTTTAAGTTTGTTCAAATTTGATTTAATAATTACCTTTTGTTTTCAGGTGATTTCAGGCGTATTGAAAATGATTGATACAACCAAAAGTTATAAAGGATGTTAGCAAATGTTTATATCACACAACTAATTCTTTACCTTGTTGTTGCATTAGTGAAGCTAGCAGATGGCATTGTAAAAGTAGAGATATTTCAATGTACAACCTCTCATAGGACAACAGTTGATAATTAATAACTTTTTTACTTATATTTACGGATTGTATCATTTTCTGAGAGTTATAAGAATCAATCAAAGTTTAATCAGCGCTTTGCCAACGCAATGTAATACAGGGTGGCGCAAAACTACCGAAATGGTTTGAATGTTTAATAACTTTTTTATTTAATGGTTAATAAATTATTATTTTTTTGATATACAGTATACTCCTGGGGAATATTTTTAACTAAAGTATGAAACATTATATCCCGCAAGTGGTGACCATTTTCAGCTTCGCACACTCATGCTCTTTCCAGTACTTGTAATTGTCGCTGAAACCATTGAATTTAAAATGGGCTTCATCGCTCAGTATTAAAATAAAATTTCTAAATTAAATTCAACATTAGATTTTCAAAATAAAATTCAGCAATTGTTGATCGCTGTGTACTGTTCCATTTCCGATTCCCCAAGTTTTCTTCACAAAATTCTGTAATAAAAATAAAAAATTTAAATAAATTTAAAAAGTTATTAAACTTTCAAACCATATAGGTCGTTTTGCGCCACCCTGTACTACAAGTCTACTGAAGAGTCCAGCATTATTTTGAACGAAAGCTCAAACAAAGTATTTGTTTAAAATGCAATTGTTGATGTGTATAGAAGAATAGAAGTTTTCTATTCTTGTGTTATTCATTACATTAATATTATTAAAGCTCTAGGTAATTACGAATATGTAAATTATTTTTATTTAATTTAATTTTTAATTTTAATTTTTAATAACAAAACAATTGTGTACACTACTAAAATTTCCTAAAACTTTAATTTCCCCATTTTTTTCAAAAATCTTTCAATAATTATATATTTTTAAAAGACCACGGTTGTTCATTAGTTAAAAGTTTAATAATACAATCTCTGAAAAAATAACAGTAAAAGAGAATTTCAAGTACTTATTAAACTGATATAAGATATACTTACAGGAAATAATTAATAAAAATATTAAGTATTAAAAAAAAAATATAAAATTGTATTACATATAACTATGTAAAGTTTTTAATTTTGTTTGGTTTTGTGATTGACAGATAGATTGAATATCTAGTAAAAATATTTAATTAGAGTAATGCAGTTTTAGCACTTATTTCCTTTAAACTTTTTTTTTGCATTGTGTCTTTTGCACTTATCTTATACATTTATTGAATTTAGTACAATAATACTTGGTATTATATGTTATTATAAAAATTTTAATTAGTGAATTGAAGTTAATTAAAATAACATTAATTTTTCTCACTGATAGCACAATGGTTTCAGTGGCGGCTTTTCAATTAAGAAGTCTCGGGTTCAATCCAGGTCAGATCTAATAAAAAACGAGGAAGAGTGTAGTAGAGTAGACTGTGTCAACTCTAGGATACCCGTATGACCGTAATATAAACATTATATCATCCGGTTAATTACTATTGGCAAAATTTCATTCATATGGCTTTATTAGGTGTAAAGTGATGCCCACATAAAAGAAGGAGCTGTATGGCAGCTATTCAAACCCACTGCAAGACCAACCAAATTTTGCAGAAACTTTGGCCATTGCACTAAACTATTTTGGGCAAAAGTTCAGATACCCAGCTTCAACAGGTATAGAGTAATGTTTATATAAAAAAATTGCATAAAATCGAATTTGTGAAAATTTCAAAAACCCAAGATCCTTTATTTTTTGATTTATCGTGCGGACGGACGGACATACAAACCTAAATCGATTTATTTTTCGATTCTTATCCGATCCATACACTTGAGTCAATATGTACCCCGTCCTTCTCTGCGTTACCCTTTAGACTTATAGTCATACGGATATAAACCAACCACTACTGTAATTTTATACACCATATACGAGCCCTTAGGCTCATCTGGGACATAGTTCTTAAATAAATCGTATGTGGTAGGAGACTGTACAAATAAATAAATAAACATCACTTTGTTCGATCTGATGCAAGTGCTTTTATATTGTTTTAATTGATTGAATAAGTGGCACAAGGGACGATTATTAATCAAATCAAGTATATTGAGATAATTTGCCTAACAGAATGAGTTCAGAAATCTTATTAAATGTTATATGCTTTGACTTACTGATGCTTATTTTCCGTAAAATATCTAAAAAAAATTAAAAGTTTGTATTATTACCTCAAATTATAAATCTCAAATTGAAATTCTTCTTAAATTATTTTGTCCTATTTTAAATTTGATTGCCCTACTTATAATAGCATAAATTATAAATAACAATATCATCTTCCTTTCGTTTGAGCGAATCTTTTAAAATCTTTGCACATAAATTTATTTGCTAAAAGGTATTCAAAATTCACAAAATCAATACATTTAGTGCTTAAATTGCATAAAATGAATCTAAAATACCTAATCATTATATTGTTGAATAATTTTTTTTATATTTAACTTTATTATTTGACCTTTAATAAAAATGAGTACCTATATTTTACTACCAAATACCACCCACTTTCATGAAAGTTCAATTAGCAAAATCATGTTCTCAAATCTTTCATTCTCAAAATTATTAATTTTTTTTTTTTTTCTTTTTTTTAAATTTTATTTATTGAATACAATTTTTTCTTTTATCTCTTTCTAACAAATACTGACAAATTTTAATTGAATTTTTTTTCTATCATTAAAATATCTCCCCCGCTATTACTATTATGTTATTATCGTCTAGTCAACAATTTTTAATCTGACCTTTCCCATCACAAAATATCAAATTATGATCATTACAAAGTGATCTTCTTCAAAACTTAAAAGAGATTGTTGTTTTCTACCATTTGTTTACTTTTACTCTCTCATATGTCTTTTGATTAAATTTGGATTTTCTTGCTGTTATTAACAAAACGATAGTTCATTGGGTTCATAATTTTTCAATTTTTTGTTTTATTTTTCTTAATTCCTGGATCCAAAATAGCTTTTAAGATGCTTTAAGATATTGATGTTTAGCGTAATCAAGAGAAACTAATTTTTATACGTAATTAATAAAATTTAGTACATGCTAATCAAAATCTATAGGCACTATAGATTTAACATAAAGTTAGTTGTACACATTTTAAAAGAATGAATAATATTACAACGGGATCAACTACTAATAGGAATTTAAATAAAAGAGGATCACTTCTGAAGATGATCTCTAGATCACTATCACATAATGGAATTATTTAAAAATTGGATCGAAAGCCTGTTTCCATATTAGTATTTAGCAAATGTTGTATATTAAATGCCTTTCCCAAGTTGCCTTCCAATTTACTTAATGGGTCTTCGAACATTGCTGAAGCATTTATTTAAATTAGCAGTAATTCTTGCAAGTAACTGTTTTTGTCAGCATGATTCAGAATTGCAGGAAGTTGGGAAAGGAAAAAAAATGAATTGAATAATTCATTGAGAAATCAATTTAAGTGAAATCCTATCCCTAAATTCGTTTCACAATTCCGATTCTAAAAACCAAACAATAAATATGTATTTTAGTTCCATTTCAAGTTCGGAATTAAAAAAGAAAGGTGGAATTAATTGGTTGAAGTAAAAAAGAAAATCAATCTTTCTTTCTCAGATTGGTTAAAGACTCAGTTGGTTAAAGTCCAGACGAACCTCGTATAGTAATGATTCTGGGTAGCTTTCGATGCCTTCCATCAATTGTTTTTCTTTTCCAAATTTCCAAATTATCAAATATTTGTATTTGTCTTAAGGAATAACGTGCATTTCATTCATTCAAACTTGAAATGATGATAGCGGGGGAGTTTACCTTGATTTATATTCAAAAAAACAGGATGGCAATGGAAGATCTCTTAAAATATTTTTGTGCTAGTTTTGCCCTGGGAGTCAAACTGTTTGTAACCAAAATTTATTTAATATCATTATCAAATGTTATGTGCCTATGTGTTTCTTTATTTCTTCTTGGTCTTTTCTTCTACAAGATTATTCTACACGATTACATGGCATCAAAACAAAATATTTTTATGTAATTGTGCATTTGTAATAATTCCCTTGCTCTGCTTTTAAGTAAACTACTTAACAAGTTTTTTTTTACTTGTACTTCTTCTTCTTATTTTGGTTTTTTTTTTTTAACTCAAGTTTAATGTCTTAATAGTATTTAACGAAAGTTGTTAAAAAGTTAAATGAAATCATTTAAGGAATTAAATAACTTCAGCAAAACAAACAGAAAATAAAAATAATTTTGAGGACAATTTAAAAATCACTGTTATAATATCAAGCTTAAAGTCCATGTAGTAAACAATTTCATATGGTAAATGATGCCAAATTATACTTTTATATATGAGAATGGTTGCTGTTCTTCTTATCGTCATCATCATCATCATCATCATCTTAGGTTGAGTTGACGGCATATAAAAAAAAACAATTTTTTAAATTTATATTTTAAAATATGAAATTGGACTTAACTGCCCACAAAAATTAATTGCTCTGTAAAAGCAAATCTTTAATACTTGAATTCCTGCTCTTGTCTCTATCAAAACAATTTTAAATTTTTTGTATCCAGTACACTTGTTTTAGTTTTTTTTTTATTTTTAATTTTATAACTTGTGGACAGTAAATGATTTCTTTTCGTTTTTTTTGTTTTATTTTTTTTTTAACTAAAATTAAGTCCACATTTAAGGTGCTCACACGATATTTTCGATGCATGTTTACTATATGGTCTTATATAATTATTGGTGTAAATCAATATTTTTTCTAGCATCAAAATGGTTGTAATTTCCATCAAAATATTTGTATCCCTGTTGTTTCCCAATGTTATTTAAATATACTTAAATATAAAAATTACCCTTCTAGACAATTCCATTATAGTGTATTTATAACTGACATTTTATTTGCCCATTTCTAGCTAGTTCAGCCGTAGCTTTTCGACACCAGGTGTTGTTGGACCGGCTGCGCCTTCTACTACCTCGGGGTTTCCATTCTAGGGCCATTCATGTTATGTTAGTTGGGGGTTTTCTCAGAATGTGGCCAATCCACTTCTCTGTTCTGCGCTTGATTTGACATAAGTCCCTATTACTGATGGTGTTGGGCCAGAATATTCTACATATGATTCTTTGCCACTTATTCGCGAATCCTTGAAGCTTTTGTCTGATGTTGTTTGTAGTCAGCCAATTTTTTTTGCCATGGAAAAGTCTAAATATTACATATGCTTTGAATATTCTAAGCTTAGTTTTCTCTGATATTTGGCCGTTTTTCGATATCAGGCTTAGTTCACCGAAGCTGGTTCTGGCTTTGCGTAGTCTGTTGTTGACATCTTCTTCTGTACCACGATTTGTTGTTAATGTGCTACCTAGATAGGAGCAGCTAACAACATATTCGATGGATTGTCCTTCTATTGTAAGGGTTTCTGTATTGATTTTGTTTGTTCTAATGGCCTTTCTTTTACCTGTGTGCTATTATGGAAAATAAATATAATAAGTTTTAGCAACGTTGTGGGTACCTAAAAAATAAGTAATACCGTTTTAGAAAAATCTTTCGCTGCATTAAAAAAAATTCCTTCAGTTGCCTGGCATATTTCTTCAATTTTATTTGATCTTTTCATCATCTCCACTTTTAATTTTTTTTGTTTTTTTTTTTAGTTAAAGACTCATTAAAGTTTAATTAAGACACAAATTTAACGATTAACAGAGAATAAATAAAACAAAAATAAAGGTTGTAAAATAAAAAAAAAAAAAAAAATAAGGCTAAAATTCAATAAAAATGCCTGCAAGTTATCACCGCCAACGCAAATGCAAAAAAAAATAAAAAAATAAAAAAAAATAAGTAAATCTTTTAATAGCCGTTAACTGAATTGGTGGAGAACTGACTGACTGGAATTTTATTAAAGCGCACTACCAACAAAAATGACTTACTCAATATTCAAGGTTTTTTGAATAGCCTTCGAATTGGATTTCAACATATTAGTTGTTTTATTTTTGTTGTCTTAAATTAGATCTGTTTATTTTTTGTTTTTATTTTTTATTTTTATATGCAGTTACAAAAATTTGCAATGAATTTGCAACGATCTGCAGTGATTATGTTAGTTAAAATTTAAAAAAAAAAAGTCGTTTTATATTTTTACGTATATATGTTTAACCTTTTTTTAATTTTTTAAACAAATACAATAAAAAGTAGATGTATTATAGATTTGATTATACGAGTTAAATATTATAAAATTTTTAGTCTAGACGTTTAGAAGCTTCTGACGTTACCTTATTTCAAAAATCGTTTCAAATCCTTTTTTCATTATTTGCATGAACTTATGCTACTGCAAATGACAGTTAAAGGTTTCTTTGACACTTTACTAGCAAACCACTATTATTTTCACAAGTAGCTTTTATAACTCACAGACCTTTTCTGAAGATTTTTAATGCAAAGATTTTTAAACTGAAAATTCTGTAGAAGATGCTTGGGTTTCCTCTAACGAGTCCAACTGATTTCTCCAATCTTCTTTTTGGTTCTATAAATTTATCTCTTAACCTAGTCAACCTTTTATTTATTATGTCTCTGTACGTCTCTCCTCATACCTCCTAGTTTCGGGCACTTTCTCATTATTTCCTGAAATGTGCTCTGAAATTTCCATAGGATCTCCTTATTTTTGTAAATTCCATCTTCTTCTACCAACCCAGTCAAAGGTAAGTACTATAAAAAAATTCGATAATTAAGAAACTATTTTTCCCTAAAGTTGTACAGTATACGTTCTTCGCTGGATTTAAATATCTTCTCAAGACAATTGCTACCTGAATTTGTTTTGATGATTATTAAAAAGACAACTACAGATGGCATGGCTTTAACATTTGCATAAAAATAAAAATTAAAACAAAAAACCCCCATTTCATAAAATTTTATTTATATATATTTTAAACATATATATGTAGATATAAGTATAAAAATGTGTACATACTATATAGGTATGTAGATATTATTCTAAACAGAGAAAGTAGTTGTAAAAATGTTTTTTTTTTAAAAAACAACAACAAAAATTGTACAATTTTGAACTGAAGGCATTAAAAGTCATCTAAAGGTTGATTAGATGAACACAATAAACAGTAGAAGAGAAAAAATCAAAAAAACAATCAACTCTTTGAAAATGATTTTCACTACATCCGTAACTGAATTTTTAAAGTTTTGTTTTTTTTTTTAATTCTTTTGATTATTTTAATTAACCTATCCAAATTGTTGATGCCTAACTTAAAAATAGTAAAATGTGTAAATTAAAACAATTTTAGATATTATACGAGTATACATATATACTGAAAATTGTCATATGGGAGGTATTTTATAAAAGAATTTTTAAGATAATTTTCTTTTTAGTTTTTTTTTTTTAAATTGTTTAAAAAAAAAAAAAAAAAAAAAAAAAATGCACAAAATAAAAATAAAAATCAAAAATAGTTAAAACTGTAAAACAAGACAATTCAGTTAACAACAAGATCGCGACGAGGTTTAATGATCATTTTTGTTTTATTTTTATAGTTTTTTCTTTACTTTCTGGTTTTGTAATTCTTCTATCTCTCTCTCTCCCTCTCTCTCTCTTTCTAGGTTTTTGTTTTAATTTTTTAATATTCAGATTAATTAAGTTAAACGAGTCATGGAAATTTGTTTTATATAAAAAGCCTTTAATGAGATTTATGTATATATATTTATATATACGTATATGTTATTGTATGTTAGTGTTGTTTATAAATATGTACAGTTTTGGGCACAAAAGGTTCTTTGTTTTTGTGGCTGACATATGCATGTAAATAAAGGCTCGGTGTATTTGTTGAGACTTAAAACGTAACTGATGAAACAGTTATTTTAGAGAAAATGCATATGAAATAAGAGAAATTTTTTAAAGTAAGAGGAGCTAGATATTCTTATAACTTAATTACTCTTCAAATGCTACATTTTTCCATATTAACAAACACTTCCAAATGAGTTGGATGGGAGAAGATCCAACTGTGTGGGACGCTTAATTAGACTTTTTATTCTTACACATAGAATATTTGGTTCCGTTTCAACATTTTGAAATTTTAATAAGATTTCATTCGTTAAGAAGAGCTAAGTGTGTTAAAGTCACACCATCCAAAGGTACTACGCATGCTTTCCATGATCCTTGGAATAAATAAATATATATATAAATTAATTAGTCGGGCTTCAATTGGTCGATCTTAATTCAACTCCATTCAATATTCATAATCAATACTATTTATAGAAGAATCATTTTTTTTGTCTTTCACTGTATACACAAATTCATATGCAAAAAATAAGTTGATAATTTGTTCATTATTAATATGTATATTTGTGTTTGTATTGAAAATTTTAACTTTACAGTTATAAGAAGAATATTTAATTAAAGTTGTTCAATTAAGATTATTAGTATATGTCTTTATAATCAAAGAAAATTAAAAAAAACAAAAAAAAAAAAAAAAAAAAAAATCATTTATTACTAGCCAATTAAATATGATATCTTTATTAATTAATTTTAAAACTTGTTTTTTTCTTAAATACACTAATTAGTCATTTAGTAAGTTTAATATATATAATTAAAAAAAAAACATGGAATTTTATATAAAAAAAAAATAATTAAGTTTTACTGAAAAATATAAAATATAAAATTACTACAGGATCAGAATACACTTAAGTACTTTTAAATTAAAAGAAAAAAATACATTTAATATGATATTTAAAAATAATTAGGGACATGAAAAATTAATAAGCCGCTTTTCTTAAAATTTATCAGAACTATGTATAATGTTTTCTTCCCACTACATATTTACTGTTTTTTGTAATTTACAGTTGATTAATTTATAATATTAATATCATAGTATATTAATGACTAATTAATGGTTTAATGACTTTGTAGGTATATTAAGTACATAATATGTAATGCTATTCTAATTTTAACCAATATGCGGAAGTTGAATATCTTCAGAAGAAATTTGCCGAAAGAAAAATAAGTATCTTTTCTTTAAAATCTAAACAGAATTGTATAACATATTAATAATTAAAATTAAAGATTTATATTATATTTTATTAAAATAATGAGATTTATGATTTATATTTATTGATTGATTAATTGGAATTCAGATTTTCGGAAATTTATAAATATTGAATCAGTGTTCACCAATTAATTTAGGTTGAAAGAACTTAAAATTTATGTCTTTGGAGATGTTTTATATAGATTTTATATTATAAACTGCCAAAGTCCATTTACAATTAAATTACAGGCCTTGAATTTTTTTTCAATTAGTTAGACTAAAGAGTTTTCCAAGATAAGGGTGACAAACCTAAGAAGTGGACTTGCCATTGAATATTCATGTGTAGTGCAGCTGTGTAAACCCGCTCATTTAAGAAACAAATAATGTTAGCAATTAAATTATGTCAATTGGTAGGCGACTTTGACGAACATTAGTTGTTCATCGTATCAACTCATAACCGGTTATAGTGATATTTTATAACATTTTAGTTAATCAGCTGCTGGAGTTGTTGATGATTCTGCAAATGCATCGAATCCACATAAAGTACTCCAGTTTTTTTTTCTTCTCTAACTCGCTCTTTTAATCCAACTTGGGACTGCAAATGACGTTGCTCTAGACCTTTAAAATAGAGCCTTGACTTGACTGAAGATTTTACTCATTCAATATCAACAATAATAAACAGAAAGTACAAAAAAAAATAAATCAACCATTAGACTGAAGATTATATCATATTAAGACTGAATATTATTTAAAAATAAATTGAAATTATGAATAATAATAATAAAAATATAATAAAAATTAAAAATAAGGAAAAAAAAATAACAAAAATCATAGAACACATGTAAATATGACTTGATGTAATTAGAATATAAATTGTAAGAAGTATTTTTACTAATAAAACAAAACATATGTAGATGGTAACACTTATGTTAATCATATTGCTTTAAATGTCACAGTTGACAGAACAAATATTTAAGTCAGCCATATTGAATTGTTAGACAATAATTGTAAGTTAAGTTGTTGAAATTTTAAGTAGCTCTCAAAAATAAATAATAATAAAAAAGCTCCTTCTCTTCCTCTCTATTTTAGCCCAACTTGGGCTTACCTACAAATTATATTGTTACCTAAACCACAAAACAAATAAAAAATCATTTAATCCCGTTATTTTTACAATTAATTTACAAAATATATCTAAAAATCATTGAAACGTATAATTCATTTGTTAGTTTTTACTTTTGTATTTATATTTTTAATTAAAAACAATATTATATAAAATTTTAAAATTAAAATAAAAACAAAATCATAACAAAAAAAAAACAAAAAACTTTCAATTCCTTGCTTAAACAAATTCATTTTCATTTGATTTTTCCAAAAAATAAAAGAAAAATAGAATTAAGTTTAATATAACTGTAAATAATTCGAATTTTCCCTAACAAATGAAACCAAAACTTTTCACATCAAAAAATCTTTTCTATATTTATTTATTGTTGTTCTTTTGTTTTTTTTATTTGTTCGTAGGTAGCTGCTGCTCTGTGTGTGTAGTCATCATTTTTATTATTTTAAAAAATTATTCAATTCAATGAATATTTAAAGCCTGATTAATGCAAAATCAGTGATAAAAATATAATATGCATGGACATTAACTATTAGAGTTGAAAAATTTTTACAAATAAAAACAAAATTTTTAGTTTTTTTTTTTTTTTTTTTTTTTTTATTTTCAAATAAAATGAAAATTCTGAAAAGTGTAGTTTATATAATATTGAATTTAATTTACATATTATGAGATATGTATATAAGGTTTTAGAAGATCAGATCAATTGCAAAATCCGATACAAATTTTGTTTTTATCTTTTATAAATATATATTTACTATATTTTATATATAATATTAACATTTGTGATTCTATTTTTCTCTATTATTTATTTATTTATTTATTTGTTTATTTATTTTACCTTTAAAAATCATAAAATCTCTAATTTTCATTGCAATCTAACATAAACTGACAAGGTATAAATTCATTTAATTTATTTATGGTATATAGTTGGATTGAATTCATCACTTTGCATTGCATACATATTTATTTAACTAAATAACTCTGCAGTTGAACTATTTTCAAAATAAACGTTCAAAGTATAGAAGTACTTATTTTAGTACTTTTACACTCATTTTATTGACTGACCATACACACAAATTACACTATCAACCTACACACTTCTAAAGTATCTAATTATTCTAATGATTCTAATGTAAATTATGCAATTTGTATGGATAAATATGGATACAAAAATGAAATTCCGTTGAAAAAAAGGGCAAAATATTACAAATGATTTCAATTCAAAATCAAAATATTTTTCAATTTTCATAATTTAAGAATTTAAACTCTTTCCCCTGGCCTGTATTGTTATATTATATTGTATTTTTATACCCTTATGACTATATAGTCCAAGGGTATAAAAAATTTGCCATTACGTTTGTGACGCAGAGAAGGAGGGGGGTAGATATAGACTCAAGTGTATGGATCGGATCAGAATCGAAATATAAATCGATTTAGCTATGTATGTCCGTACGTCCGTCCATCCGTACGTCCGTCATCACGATAACTCAAAAAGTAAAGGAGCTGGGATTATGAAATTTTCACAAATTCGTTTTAATGCAAAAATCGGAATCGCTATTTAAAACCAGCCATTTTGGTCCACGGGTTCGGGTAGCTGCCATACAACTTCTTTCTTTTATATGAGGATTACACTACACCAAATGAAGCTGGGTGTCTGAAATTTTGCCAAAAACAGTTTAGTGTAATGGCCAAAGTTAATGGCCAAAGTATTTGGTTGGTCTACTGCAAAGGGTTCGAGTAGCTGCCATACAACTCCTTCATTTATATGAGCATTACTCTACACCTAATAAAGCTGAATGTTTAAAATTTTGCCAAAAGTAATTAACCGGATGATATAATGTATATGTTACGATCATACGGGTATCCCAGAGTTGACACAGCCTACTCTACTACACTCTTCCTCGTTTTTTTTTTTTTTTAAATAACAAAACCTCGGAAATACTGTACAGTACAATTTTTCTAAGGAATTCATTCAAAAAATATATTTATACCAAAAAATATAAGTATATATATTCTCCAATAAAAAAGGAGTGAAAGAGACAGAATTTTAATTTTTATGTTGTATTATTCTACAACTTTTGCGTATTAGATTACAAGTTAAGTGATTACTTTTTGAATATAATCTATCCAAACAATATGATGGTAAAGGGTTTTTATGTTAATGAAATACAATTTTAAATAATTCAAACAAATTTTTTAATGAGTTTAAGTTCATTTGCATGCATAAATGCATAAATTTAAAAAAAAAAAAAAAAAAAAAAAAAAGAGATAGAAATAGAAATAGAAATAATTTGAAAGTTTATTGAGTACTAAATAACTTTCAATATTATGTATTTGTAATGAAAATAAACTTTATTATTTTTTTTATGTTGCTAATGACCTTATCAAGAATTTAGCTTCCTGTTTATGAAGTTGGAAAATTTACAACGCCTACAATATTGATTTATTATTTCTTTGGTTAAAACTTAGGTGAATAAATAGTAGAATTATTAGTAAATTCATAGGAAACTTTTCCCGAGGAAAGCAATATACGAAACACAGAGGATAAAAATTTTGTAATTAAAATGGAAATCTTAGCAAGGGAGATGGAATCCTTTAAAAGTTTCTAAGAAAATCAAAGCTATGAGGTACTCACATTAACCATTCTTAATCGTATTCAGAATTGCAGATTTAACACATCTACAACTTGCACGAGTACTGACTGAAGAGGTTTCCAATCCTCTGGATATTTTATTTTTATTAAAAGTTGAATTGGGAACTAAGAAGAAAAAGGTTTGTTGTTGTTGTTTTGTGCTGTAACTTAATTGTAGATCGATGATCTACAGCCTATAGTTTTATATCGATGATTTCTGTATCTCCACCAATCATTTTAAATTTCCCTCCAATGGAAATTTTAAATGATTTAAATTTCTTTCCAATACAATAACCCAAATTCGCTGATTAATTCAAACTCTACACGACATTTTATTCAAACTAAGCGTTAAGTCCTCAAATAAAATTTAATAAAATAGTACCCATAATACATAGTAATTTACCCATTCTAAGTATTTCATATCTCTATTGTAAATTTATTTTCTATATCGTAGATAGTTCTATCTATTAGGACTGTAAAAGATTACCTTCAATTAAAAAAAAAAAGCAGAGGTATATTTTATATACTTTGGCTGTAAAACTATGTTAGAACAATATTTTTCCTTTGCATTCTTATTGTTTCCTGGTTCTTTTTTATATTTTTTTTCTGGAAAACTTTCGCATTAAAATGAACAAATAACTGAGTAATGAGGATTTATTTATGCACTACTCTATCTCCATTTAACTTTTATTTATTTTTTTTCCTATTGTTTACAAAAATGTATCCGATGAAGTTTCCTAATACTTCTCTAATATGACTATGGACAACGGACTATGACTATGTTCACAACATAAAGAAAACAAATATAAAACACAAAAAAAAAAGTAACTCAGGTGCAATAATCAAGTCATCATTATCAATGAATATCGTTCTAGAGAATATTGTATACCATATACACACAAGTTATATAATAGATCCGGTCGGTACATCATCATTATTATCATCAGTATACTTACTACCAAAAACAACAAGCATTTAACATTAATCAGAGCCCCTGTTATTTTTATCATGTATGTATGTTGTTGTTGTCTAGGATTAAAAGTTGGGTAAAGCTAGTAAAGACAAAAAGCAAAGAACGCATCAATAAAATAAATGTAGAAAAAAAAACTTTTTCTGACAAAAAATAAAGGGTATTATGCTTCTAGTCGCCTCATTTACCTGTTCGTGCATATATTGTTATTATTTTTTTCTTACATACTCAGATCAGTTCAATTAACAATTACAATAGATACAAATAACATTTTCTATGTACGTAACATTAAGTTTAAAATGTTTATAGTTAAAGTTGTTATAATAGGAGGAGGAAAAAAATTACAATTTTAAGTTAAAATACTTTATGTGTTAAAGTATTACAACTTTTCTATATAAAATGTATATATTCATAGCTCAAAGAATGCAATATCATAAAGTTGAGGAAAATCGACGTCACAGAACAATAGAAAGAACAATAGAACAGGAAAAAAATTGGCAACAAAAGAAACTTTGTTACCTGTATTATTATGTTACCCATTTTAATAATTGCATCACATGTAAAATACTTATGTTTGTAATATTGTATTATAAGTATGTAGGATTTTTTAAAATGTTTATAAATGTGGATTAAATACCGGAGACTTTTGACAAACAAATAAACAACAATTTGTACAAAAGAATTTTTGCTTTAATAACTTTTTTGTCTTAACACATGAAGTCATAAATTGATTCCATTTTTTATAGTTGGATGTTTTTTTAAAGTTATACAAACATAAATACTTTTTTTAAATTGATTTTGTTGAGTAAAACTTTGCAAAAAATAATGTTAAAAACACTTTAGGCCAAATAAAATTCAAGGAAGGGGGCTACTTTAAGCAGCAGGATTTCTAGAAAATGTGCTGCAAAAAGAATAGGATTCACAGTCCTGCGCGAATGTCTTCAACATCAATTTGTAATAATTGGAATGTAAGGAAATAATACAGACTTATATTAATGTTCTTTTTTGACTTATCTATGTGGTACATTTATGAATTTAGTTTTCCAACTTTAGGAGACACATGATCTGATTCCATAGTCGAGGCGCAAAACGATTTCCCATAAACCGTGTATTCACCAATTTCTTTGGAACCGATGTTATCACTACTAGATATCTATAAAACGATGCCAATGAGCATACTGTGCACCAATGGCTAAGTGGAATGAGCGTTGCGGTTTCTTTCGGACAGTTTGTCAGAGGACTATTTTGCATTTTCCGGGATATTCCAATACTGTTTTAACAAACTTTAAAAATTTTTAATAAACTAAATATTCATACAAAATAAATTAATACCTAATAAAAATTATTATCTATATTTAAAATAAAAAAAATAATTTTTATATGATAAAAATAAATTCAATAATTACATTTCCAATATAAACCCACCCATTTTATTAATTAAGTAATATCTCTACAAATATGTATTTTTTATTAAATCATTTACAATATAATTTTCAGTCAATGTTTGTTTGTTTTTTTATAATAATAATAATCATATTTATATAATAACTTTATTTTCATAATTTAATAGTATTTTAATAATGTTTAGTTGTTCTATTATATATTTTAAAAATATAAAATTTAAATAAATAAAAAAATGTAATGGAATATAAAATTAAAATCCGGAAATTCGTTAGCAGAAAATTAGCTTTAAAACTTCAATAAATACAAAATTCAATAATTTGTTGAATAAAATTATAATTACAAATAGAAGTATCTCACTTTATAATTATACTATTTATGAAGTGCATATTAGAAACTATTTGAAATTTAAATTTAATTATAAAATTTAATATAATTTTTATAAAATTGAACAAACTGTTTTAACCTTAAATTGTTCCTGTGGGTTACAATTACTGAACAAGAGATTTTAACGGAATATTTTCTATTTTTTCAGGAACTTTTAATTTTTCAACTTTTTTTGTTTTTAATTAAAAAAAATTAACAAATATCTGTTACACAATAGAAATCAACTCCTTTGATGCCTCCAACCACATTTTTTGTGAAGCATAAGGGCCGAATATTATTATTGAACTTATAATGCAGTTGTATTTTTTCAAGGGTGTTGTGACAGATGTTCAAACGGAATACGTTTCGAAGAAATGTCATTGTGGTTCAATAAAGGAGGTACATGGTGACAATAAATGGGAAATTTAAAGCGTAATCTCTGTTGAAAACTTCTATCATGTCACATTGTGTTATGAACACTGGTTTACACATTCTTAACTTAAAAAATGTTTGGAGTTCCTATGGGTTAAATTATTTAAAAGCAATTTCATTTAATTACTATATTATATATTTTTTTAAAATTTAGTTTCTATACTAATAATAATATTCCATTTTTTGCAGCAGTTTAAACATTAATTATAAGATAATAAATATCACTGTTGAGATGAAGGACAATAGGTTAGACTAGTTTTATAATACCAAATAAATAATACAAAATTAATAAACAAGTGCTTATTTTTGAAAATATATGCAATGGGAAACTTGGGGAATTGGAAATGGAATAATACACAACAGAACAGCGATCAAAAATTACGAAAAGTTATGAAAAAATATAAAAAATCTAAGACGTTTCTATATTAAGTTCAGGGTGGCGCAAAACGACCGATATGGTCTGAATGTTCTGGTCGTTTAGCATAAATAAATAAACCCTTCAATGGGGAAGCTTTCGAAATTTTTACTAAGCAAATTTATTGTGCTTCTCTAGGATCTAACTACACCTCCACCTGTCAAAATTTTGATGTTTTAGAAATTAAATTTTGAAATTCACCAAAAATTGGAAATTTCCATAGAATTTTATTAAAACTAAGTGACACTTCATTGCAGACCAACAAACGGACGGATGGAAAGAGGGAAAGTATATATCTTTTGAAAATGTGCTAAAACTGCAAATAATAAGATTAGAATAGAACCTAATAAATTAGTTCAATTAAAAAGGTTTTTTTTGAAAAAATTATGATTATAAACGTTTTGTATAATTTGGAAGGTTCTTTTGTTTCAAATAATTGCAACGCATTTTGAATTTTTGCAAAATATTAATTAAATGGATTTTGAACATTTCAATATCGTGAATAATATAAGTTTATTTTTTATATAATCGTCCGGTCTAGTCAATATTTTATAAATTTTACTATTATTATGATAATTATTTGATGTGTGCTAGATAATGTTGGCACAAATATTAAAATTTATTTATTTTATAGCTTTATTTTAATAAGTTTAAATTATCTAACTTAGTTTAAATTAAGATAGAAGGAGTAAGATAATGAGAATGAAAGTTAATTATTTAGCAATTGATTTTATCTTAACATATTACAAATATGGTATTAATTGCTAATTTAAGTAAATGTGCTATAAAGATATTGGAAGTCAAGTTTATATCAAAGTTTGTCAATTATTTTTTAATTATTTAAAAATAATAGATGCAAAATAGAATCTCGATTCTCAAAAGATCAATTAATACTATTCGGTTTTATAGTTGGAACTTGGAATGCAATAATTAAATACTAATTAAGTGTGTTGACTCATGACTGACGTTTATGTAAAAAATACATAAATTTAATATCTTTAAAATTACTATAATTTTTCTCTTTTCTTTAATTTTTTACAACTAATGTTTTGGTATTTGAAAGTTTCTCAAAATTCAAAGTATTCACAATGAGGAGCCGTACAGACCGAACAAAGGACCAAACAACTTCTATTTTTGATTTTAAAAACAAATTTTTCATTTACAATTTTTAGATTTTTTTTTTTATTTATTAGTCATAGGCTCTAAGAAGTGCTTAGCACTCGTGGCGAACCCCTTCTTTTATATTGTTATATTAATGTATTTTATTTTTTACTAAAGATATATAATTAGTAATTATTGACTAAGCCATTAATTTGAACCTAATGACGAATAAGTTGCTGAGTCTCGTCGAACACAAGAAAAGTATTTTCACTTTCAGTGGGATTCGAACCTGGGTCTTTCGCATGAAAGTCGGCACTCTAACCACTGTGCCACCCACCATAGATTTAAAAGAAATACAGAGCTTAATTAATATTAAATTTTAATTAAAAAATAGACTAAAATTTCAATCAAATTTTTTTAATTTTTCCCAGGAATGTTATCTCATTTATGCATCACTCCTTTGATAAATCGTAATTAATTTGAATAAACCAAGTGAGCTAGTCAGTAAAACTTTAAATTAACATTTATTTATTTGTAATATGAATTTTTAATTTAAAAATAAAAAATTTCAAAAATTTTTTAATTAAATATTTTTTTTTGCACTACAGTTGTTCCTCTCAATTATTCTGAGTAATCGTTCCACCTCCAAAAATTCAAATTTGCATTCAATGTGTCAAATATATAATATCAAAAATTGCAATAAGTCTCACAAAAAACCACCATCAAACAGCTCAATAACCAATTTATAGTATATGATTAATAAAATTATTAAAATAAAATGACAAATAAAAAAATTAATGAAATTCCAAAATTGTTTTAAACTTTTTGGGTGGTTTAAATTTCAGTTTTATTTTTCACATATGTAAACATTCAACACTGTGACAATTGAATGTAAAGTAGCACAGTGTCAAGAAATTGATAAACCACAAGAATTTTGTAAAATGGTTTTTATTTTAATTTTTTTTTTTTTTTCAATTCAAAATTTCCACCTGACTGAATTACAGTTAAATGGAATTGAATTGTGTTGAAAAAACACATAATATGTGTATAATTAGATATATTATATTGTTCCTAAATCACTCTTAAATGAGTCAATATGAAAAATTAATAACGGGGAAATTTATTTGTATAGGAAATAGTAGGAAATAATAAAATAGAATTAAACTTAATTAAAAAAAAAAAAAATTAATTTATTATATAGTTTTTGTTTTTTTGTCTTTAAGAATAATTTTTAGAAAAATTGAAATTAAAATGACAAGAATGACACATTGAAAAATTGAAAATACCGGTCATATGTTTGAAGTGTTTAATTGTGCATTTAAAGTGGAGCATGTTAAACTGACCATAAAGTGGTCAGACCAAATACAAAAACAAAAAAAAAATTATACTTTTTTCTCTTTTGAGTTTTTTTGTTGTTGTTATTTTTATTTTCAATTTTCTGACAAATTAACACACCTTAATTCAACCAGGTTAATACTTGATATACTCATATAAATGATAAAAAATAAAAACGTACAAAAACATTCATTTTTTCTTCAAGTTTTCAATTTTCTGTTGTGGTTTCTGTATTTTTTTCTCATGTCTGTAAGATATAAAACCGCAAAATGCTGTTAAGCAGTGCTCAAATCTAATAGGATAAAATTAAGTTCAGACAAGATAAATTTTTAATTATTAAACTAAACTATAGTTGAAAGCCTCTTAAATGTAATAAAAGTTTGAGATTCTCTGTAGTAGAGAAGTCTGTGATAATTGAATATAACAGACTTTTCTACTGTTAGTCCATCGATATCAATTTTATCCAGCACGTGAGGGAAACCCAAGGCTTTCAAAGGAATTACTTTAAAACTGTCTACGAAGCTTTGACTGGAAGTTGAATTTGAAAAAACCACCCAAAGCTAGAAAACCTCGAAGTAAAAAACCATTTATTAATAATTGCTTAGTTACATCTTTGTTTATGCAAATAGTTATTTAACTTCATCCCAAGTTATAAGAACTAGAATAACCTTTTGGTAGCTCACTTCTGCTTCTCAGGTCATGAAATTGGTCTGAGAAGTAGAGACTGGACAAAAACTTTTTAATCAGAGCATTTAATGAATGTCATAAACGAAAAGACAAAACTTAAATGAATTTAAGAAGTAATTTTAGTTATTAATAAATTCCAAGGAAAATGCAAGGAATTTTAATATCAAACCACAAAAATGTTACAATTTGAATTTAAGTACTAAGTAATTTTCTTAGTGAAATTATTTTGAATTACGAAGATGTAATTTATAACTTAAAGGTTGACTAAAATAGAAGTTTGCTAAGTACAAAAGTTTACATTTGCATTTTACTAAATTTGAATCTGAAACTCGATGCATTTGATTCAAGTTCATTCCATTGGAAGGAAGGCATTTTAACCACTGCGCCATTAACGGTTAGGTATAAAAGATTATGAAGACAAGTATCTCAAGGGACAAAATAATTAATGCCTGCAATATCACTGAACAATTCTATATTTATAACTAGCTAATACCCGATGCGCGTTGCTGCGCCTCTCAATGGGGGTTTAATTTAAGTCGATGTTAATTAAAAAAGTCCACATAAAAATTCCACATGGTATAAATGCTTATTTAAAGATGTATTAAAGAAATTTTTTAAAAAATATTTTTCTAGGATTATTCCAGCTTTAGTTTAGAGTAATGTAACGAAAAAATCTGTAAAAAAATGCTTTGCAGCAACGGGTTAACAAATTCCAAGTCTTTTAATAGTGTCAACTCAATTCTCAAGAAGCAACACTTATAGAAAATTGGAAGTCAGTCGGTCAAGCCATTTTCATTTTAGAACAAACAAGTTTAAATACTTGAAGCAGCCCAAACTTGGCGGTTCGTTAAGCCCAAACTTGGCGGAGCTAAATTTTTAGCCCACGATTTTTTTCCGTACCCAAAAACCTCTATATACACATTTTAATATTAATTGACTGAACAATTTAAGAGTCTATTAGCTACATACAAACAAACAAACGTTCGCTTTTATATATTATATAGATTTATTAATATTCAATTCTTAATCGATATCCTATTGATTCTTATCTGAGTTAATTTGAATTCTTTGAAAGTTTGAATATGTACACAAAATATAATTAATTTTATGGAATATAACCATATCTGTTTTTTTCAACTTAAGGTTAGCAAGAAATAAACTAATTAATTTATTCATTATTAGTCTTATTTAATATCAAAATAAGCGATATTAAATTTTTACTGATTATTTTTTACTTGATTTTAATCAAAGATAATTTTTTGGGGTGAGTTCCGAATATTGTCTTGAATTTTGCAAAGGATTTATAATAATCTAACCATATAGAATTTTACTCTTTAAAATTCAATTTTGCTCTTCTGTATCAGTTCTATATAAGTTAGGAACACGACTAATTTAAATAAAGTTCCCTTAAATAATTTTAAAATTCCGAATATAATCAATATCATCCTCGGATGTGATATGACTGTCGGCAGGCTGATTAAAGTTCCGGGGAATTATGACTCACGATGACTATGGGACACGATAGTTGAATTATTTTTAAAATACTGTATAAATTCTTGTTTTGATATGGGGGATAGAATGTGACATCGTAACACGTAGGCTTTGCAGCCCTTTGTGCACCCACTTTCAATACTCTTTATCAATTTATAAGTAATATTATTGTTTATATTATATATTTGTTAAATTTGGTCATCATGATGATTTGTAAATATAAATTTCTTTTCAATTCTCAATTAAAAACTTCATGACCCGTACGGAATTCAAACCCGCACTCCCTAGGTTAGTAAGTGCTTACCCACTAACTCACCTTTATAAATTCTTAGTATTCCAATTATTGATGTACAGAATACTTTTGCTTAGTCGCGTCCGCTCTACGGAAGTATTTCCTCATCTAATCAATAATCAACCAGCAGTAGCTTATAACTTTTTTATTATTTCTTTATTTTTATATTCCTATATTAATTTTCTTTTAAATTATCTCAAGTTACATTGAAAATTATTTTATAGACGCCTACATTGAAATTTTTGAAAAATGATTTAATTTAAGTAATTACACTCTAGTTTATTCATTCAAATCTATACACAATACAAAACTAATACGTAGGGTACTAGTCTAGAAGAGAACGGGGTGGTAAGGGTATATAAAAGAAAGAGAAAACAAAAAGTATCTAATGTGTAATTTCGAAACAATTGAATTTTTTATTACAATTTTGAAAAAAAAAAACAATTTTGTATTTGGTGGCGCTCGATACCAATTCAAGTGTGCAATTCAATTTCTTTATTATAATTCTTATTATTTTTCAATTGAAAACCAAACTAAATTTATTATTATACTCTGAATAACTGGAACTAATAAAGAACAAATAATGGGTGGGTGGATGATTGGTTATCAATATATATATACAATAATACAACAATATAAAAAACAACACATTAATAAATTATTTTTATTTAACGAATTTATATTGTAAAAAGGTATATAAAATGATAAAAATGTAGAATAGGTGTAAAAATTGTATATTAATCAGGTATAGGTAAAAAAAAAATTTGATTAGAAAAATGACAAACACTAAATGTTGTCAACTGATATCAATGTATTTTAAAAGTGTTAAAAATAATGTGTAAGGCGCTTAAGGGGAGAATTTTTTTTATCTTGTAAGAATTTTTTTATTTTTTTTTAACCTAAATGGATAATGAAGTGTGAAATTACTTAAAATTTTTTCTGTTAAGAAATCTGGAACGAACCGGTTAAAAGTTTCATCAAAAAAAGCTTTTGGTATGGGAAAATTGGTTTTTGATTCTAATATAGAATTTATCATATGTTTTTTTAATGGGTAATGTAAATATTG
Organism: Dolichopus griseipennis; assembly: GCA_963082915.1. Taxonomy (NCBI): domain Eukaryota; kingdom Metazoa; phylum Arthropoda; class Insecta; order Diptera; family Dolichopodidae; genus Dolichopus; species Dolichopus griseipennis. Next base: position 8,879,563 of record OY720445.1, on the reverse strand, counting down.
TATCACCTGATATAAGTCATTTAAAATTCAGATCAGATTTGAACATGTTTTTCAAAGATTTTCCGATATCACGCCACTCTTTATTTACCACTTTGACCTTTTTTATATTAACATATGGCTTTGTGTAAAACAGAAGTGTAAACATGTGGTAGATCTGACCAATGGGGTAGTGATAAGGATGCCTCTTTTAATGAGGCAGGTCTCAGGCTCCAATCCTACTCAGATCATATATCGTAATATATAATAAGATTTAATAAAAATATATAAATAACTCTTGTGTAAGATAATAGATGGCGCGCAAAAGTAAAATATAGAAACTGAAGCCTAGTCTTGGTGAATGCCCTATACTCCTTAAAGGAGCGGAAAAGGAAAGAATATGTGGTAGATTTTCATTTATAAAAGAGAAATTGATTTTAAAAAATGTTTCATCTACTAAATTAGGTAATGGATAACTATGATGGGAAAAACATTTTTTATTCCCATCAATTATAATTTAAAACTTCATTAAAGGAACTCAACAAATATTAAAGATACCTAAAATTTGCTAATATTTTTGTAAGATTCGTAACAAAACCTCTTATATTATAGTTTACCGTATTGAGTGTTAATGCCAATGTGAGATAATAATGATATAAATTATTTATTCTCTAGCACGACATTCAGCAATAAAATTCCGATCGAAATTCGAAGACATTTGTTTACGTATACCTGTATTTTGTATGTTGCCTTCTTGTTAATCATCTGAGGTGCACTACAAGAGAACGGATTTGATGAATGCTTGGAATGCGATTTGAGATGATCTCCATATTTTTCACATTTTTCCAAATATAGTTATAGTTTTTGTCCATTTGTTATCAATATCTTCTTTTGTACCTCTTTCTTTGGTAATAATACTCCATAATAATCAGGCTAAAACTCAACCCGAGTTGTGACGCCATTTGATGATGATGACTCCATAATAATTGAATTTATCTTCATCCTTAATTAATATATTTTCAATTGTAATTGGTCTTATGTTGTTGCCGTTCCCTTTCATAATCTCTGTTTTGTCAATATTTATTTCTAAGCCAAATTCTGCCGTACATTTGATTAAACTATTAATTCTCCTTTTCGAAATTTAGTTCCTTCAAACCAAATTGTAAATTTGTATTAAATGCCCCATCCTATATTTTGGTTAAAAAGAGTGTGGTTTAAGTGCTTCATACTTCCCAAAATAAATTCCTTACACTTTTAATGAGTAGTTTCCATATGTTTTCCACTGTCCCTTTAAAAACAAAGAAATGTTTTAGTTTGAAAAGTAGTTGGTTTAGTAGTTTTATTGGCTTAAATGTCACTGAATTCAAAATATTTAAAACTATAAAAGAAAACGTATACCAAAGCTATCTTCCACTAAGTTTATCATCTATTTGAAGCTCTATATCAGTAAAATTTACAGTGCTATGAAAAATTCTTTAAATTTTAGGTTAATAAAAAATACAAAGCAAAAAAAAAATTAAAAACGACAAAAATTATAATTACCGAAATATTTTTCCACCAAATTTTGTATTTTTTGCAAAAAAAATCGACGGAAAAAAAATCGAGAAAAAAAAATTTTTAATAATTCGTGATTAAAAATTTTTTTTCTGAAAAATTTCCAAAAAAAAATTAAAATCAATAATCTAATAATCGAAATAAAACAATATATTTTCGAATTAATTACATCATCAGCGATTTCTAACCAGTTTGAAGATTAAGACACATTTTATATGCAGTTCTGTAGTTGGTACTTTCAAACGTAAGTAATATTTATAAGAGCTACTCACTTGCATTAAATGGACCATTTTTCGAAATAACGTTATCACCTAACTTTTCTTTCAATAACTCAAATGTTTCGGTAGCAGTATGATGTTCAGCACCATCTTGTTAGGAACCATTAAAATTTTGTAATAAAACCTCATTGATCATCGATCTGTAATGGGCCCTGTAACATTAGCTTCATCATCGTATTCAAAAAAAAAAAGACCGTTCATACCTCCAGAGTCTAAACAAAACGATGCGGTGTATTTTCTGGGAAACAATGAAATCTGCAGAATTTCTTGAGGATTCTTTTCGCCCCACACACGGAAATTTTGTAACCGTTTTACTAAAAACGTCATTCCATAATAATTTGTCAATTCTTCAATCTTAATTGATTCAGGCTTCAATCTTAATTGATATTTGTTTGACTTGAATTTAAAGTTCTATTAATCTACAAAAAACAACTGTTAGATAAACAGCTTTCGAACTGCCCCGTAATGTCCTTTCCTTCCAACGCTTCTCTCAAAAATATCTGAAAACAATGGCAGCTAACACCGAGGCAACTCTGAAAATAAAATTAAAAATAAAACTTCAAAATACATTTGGTGATAATCGACTGTATTAAATCGATACATAATTCAAATTAACCAACATTTTTAAGTAACTCAAATCGATAAATGAACTCGAATCGATTAATAAAGTCAAACCAAACTTGAATTGAAGTTTTTTTTTTTTTTTTATTTTTCTTGATTTCAGTTTCGAGTTAATTTTAAAAGTTTTGTTAATTCTAACAACATTAGATACAATATTAAAATTAAAATATACAATAATGTTTAACATTTAGATAATATAAAGTTCTTTTGAGATTGTAATATTAACTTACTAGCTGTATTAATATACTGTTACTTTATATATTTTATGCTGCACCTACTATACAATATTACTGTTATTATCAATATATATTTTATATAATTTCACGACTTCTGGGGCTGTTTTTAATTTTTTATTTTGTTTTTTTTTTTAGCGATTTAATAGCTTTTTTTTCTGAATTACATTTATTTTGTTTTTATTTAATTTTGAAAAGAATGTTATTATGTTAAAATGTTATTAAGAAGACAAAATGTAAAAAAAAAAAAAAATGGAGAGTAATAAATTTTAGAAAACTAAATGCAAGTTTCTTTGCGCTTATAACCAAAACTAATTCTTTAAGAGCAGTAAATTATTCTTTCAAGTAGCAGTCAGTTGTCAATTAAACGATATTTAAAATTGGTGTCAGTCATAGCCCAAAATTAATTCAGAATTTTTAAAATCAAATGAAAGAGTGAAAGAGAGGTAAAAGAAATTGAAAGTGTTTCAGATTTTTAGAAACTTTGGAATCTTTTCGGCGACAAATCTATTTTATACAAACTTTTTCTAGGCGACTTAACAGTGGCTCGAATGCTGCATAAAATTGAGCTTGAACTCACTTTTCGGATTTTTAGACTAAAATTGGGCACGAACTTGTAATTTTCTTTGAAAAAATAATGACCAAGCTCCGTATTATGCATTCGACCAAGTACCTGTTCTTCTGATCTACCAAGCAATTTGATGAAATTTGATGTATATATACATTTCAGCTCTGTTTCCATCAGTATTATTTTTCGAAATGAAATTATTCAAAGGTTTTCCCCGTCAATGTTCAAATATTTCAAGATTTTCAGAAAGGGGTTTCCATAGTATCCTTTTATAATGTTTGGAGTTGTCCATTACAATGTTGAGTTAATTTTTAAAAGGTTTAGATTATTAGGTTTCAGTTTGAAATGATGGTTTCAAATATTTTGTGGACACTTTCTGCTGCTTCTAAATATTTATCGATCCGATTTAAATGGAAATCGTAAGTTTGGGGCATTTCAAAATTTTAAATTATAAACCAGGTATATAAATTTATATCTAAATAATAAACTATTCATGAACGTAATTCTAAAGATATCCGTTGTAAGGATATCGAAAGCCCATCGATTTTTCGGAAATATCTTTAAGAATTTTGTAGAATCTCTAGATAATAGAGTTCCAAAATAGAGTACCAGGAGTTTCGAAATTTTAATATAGCTACTCAATAACATACTTAATCCAATATTAAATTATTTTAATCCTCAGCTTCGTTAAACTCAACATACTTTGCACACCTCACTTGATTTTCATCTTATAACTAAAGCTTTTAAGTTCAACTTTAATAATACATACAATTAAACTAAGAATATAAAAAATTGCAGCTTAAATAATTATTTCTTTGAAAATAATAATTATAACTGCATATTATTCGCTATTTTTAATTTTTATTTTTCTAACACAACAATTTTAATACACATGGCCTTGTATCGTTTTACCACGAATTTCGATTATAAAAATGATTTAATTCGATTTTTATTTTAAAAAAAAAAAATGTTCTCAGTTTATTAGTTTTGAATATTATAAGCTTCAGTTTTGTGTTTGTGTATTAATTTCAGAAAAACAAAAAGTATCTAAAAGAAAAAAATAAATTGTCGAATATTAAATAGATGAAATAGACTGATTAAATCCATTAAATCAAGTTTTTTTTTTCCTTTCCTAATTGTATTTTTTTTTTTCTTTTTCTTATAATTCTTGTAGTATTTAAACTATATTTGACACTATGAAAAATGATATCGATTGTATTTTGTGAAGCAGGTATCATAAAAATCGTGAATTAAATAATGTAGCGGGTGGAGGGATTTGTAATTTGAGTTCCATTTCAAATAAAAAAGGGTAATCTAGAATTTTGTTTAAAATTACCTTAGTTTGTAATGAGAACGATAGATAATTAAGCCCCAAATAATAAGGGATTAATTTTTAAATTATTTTACTGGGTGGCTTAGTGGTTAGAGAGCCATCCTTTTATGCGAATCTTTGAATCCCTGTGAAATTGAAAAAACTTTTCTGGTTTTCGATTCGACTCAGCTACCATTCATTATTGGGTTCAAAATATTAGCTTAATCAATATGGCTAAACAAAAGCAAAATATAAACAAATAATTTAATTGAATAATATAACTCACAGATATAGAATACCATATAAATGAAATGTAAAATATTACAATATAAACAAAAATAGAATTGTATCTATTGAAAATCTAAGGTGAATTGTATGTGGAATTCATTAATATCAAGTCTAATAACTCGAATATAATATGACCCGCTGTTCCAACATGAACCTATGGTAAAGACAGGTGTTCTAGACTAACATTTGAACAGTTTGCACTTAAAAATAAAAAAAATCCTATCACTTTCCCATTCTTACTCCAGGAAGCACTTTGCTCGCTCCTTCGATCCTATTCTTTCCAATGAAGAAAGACGGTTTAGTTAGCAGAACCCCCTCGTTTATGGGAAGGCTAGCTTCTCTGGTATGTTTTAAAGATCTCCTTCCTCTTGGAAATGAAATATATCAATTAGATTCCCCTTGACTCATTTTTGAAATAATGCTTAGTCTGTCCAACATTAGCATATCAAAAGACTAAATTGCCTAGAATTATAAAAAAAATAATAAAAAAAAGATAATAAGAACAAAAAATTTACAATAGAATGTATAAACGCTAATTATTCTTAAGATTCAATTAAATTTTACGATTAAACTGGAGATATTAATATAAAAACAATTTACTAGTGGCATGACTAATAGACAATGACAATATACTGCGTGTTAACTATTTTTTAATATCCAAGTTGTTCTTTTAAATTTTTTATTTTTTATTTTAAGTTCTTTTCTAAATTTATTTTAATTATTTTTGAACAGAACACGTATTCAATTAGCATAAAGTAAAAGTTATTTAAGATTTTATTATTATATAAAAAAAACTATAGGTATTTGATTTTATTGAGATAATAATAGGGGTGGAATTGTGGTAATAGTAGTTAGTATTAAATGGTAGTTTGACTGTTATTCAATTTTTTTTTTTTTTTTTCTTTAATATTTAAACTTTTAAAACAATGTGAATTATTTGTAAATTATTCAATTTTTATTTGAAAAAATAAATATTAAATTCAATGAATAAATAAATTTTCATGACAATATTTAATTAAATGCTAAATTAAAGCTACAGGAGATATTTTGGTTGCTTTTTAATGGAAATTTAAAAGTTTGATTTTAAAACAAAAAATCTAAAAAATTATAAATCTACAATTAGGTACTAAAGTATAATAATGGTATTTATGTGGTTGCAGTTTAAATTTTATTACCTATATTATTCCTTTTTACGTATCTGTAGTATATTTACATTTATTTATTATAATTTATATAATATGGGGTTCAAAATAGATAAATTGCATTTTGATTACTTTTCAAATAGCATTTAATTTATTTTAAAATTTATTTTTTTTTTTTATTTTTCATAAAAGAATAATGAGTTACAATTATTATTATGAAATTTGTTAATAAATTAATAATAAAAATAAAATATTTTAAATTATTTTGTAATTTAAAAAAAAATATTAAAAAAAATATTTATATAATTTTAATGATTAAAGTTGATCTAAATTTAAAAAATAATAATTTTTTTTATCTCGATCGGAGGTTCACTGTAAAAAAATTTTTAATATCTATGTTAACTTTTGATTACAAGTATTTGTACTTGAATGTTACCGTAGGAATTATAATAACTTAATTTTTATTTGAATAGACCCCGAAGATATTTTGTTAGAATGGTTCAGAAATATCAGAGTAAGAAATCAAGAAAATTAAATTGTTTATTAAGTTAAATCATAAAACCAAAGTCTAGTTGAATTTGCGTTTAAGTTTGGTTAGAAATGAATTGAAAGCTTCAAAAATTAAGGCTCAAGTTTCTGAGCACTTTGGAATGTACGAAAACGAATAATAATGGGATAAAGCTCCTTTAAGGAAGGCGATTATAGATTTAAATGACGTCATCACATAACGGTACTTTATATTTCTAAATTTCTTAGTGTATATACCATTACTACGACTCCAACTGTCAGCGTCAGCGAAAATTGCATTACAAAATTTTCTTAATATTTAGTACTACTTTATTATAACCGTTATATTTTACCGTAAGATTTTAAGAGAAAATCTAATTTTTGAATTGAAATATATCAGAACGGTAACACTTATAAAATGAATCAAAAAAACCTTAATGATAGTATTGTGATTTACAATATTGTAGAGAAAGGTTTCAGTTTATTGCCATACGGTAAAAACTTAACGGTTTAATTAAAATAGTCCAAAATGTTAAAAAAATCTTGTAATATACTTTTTGGCCAATAAAAGGCGGTATTCCTACAAAAGGTCTATATTCGGAAACTTATTAAAGTAGCGTAATTTAATGAAGTTATTTAAATCTATGATAATCCCCTAACGGAACTATATCAAGTTATCTTATGGGCTTGGACCTTCATATTTAAACAGACTAAGTTAAGCTATATTTTAACAGACTAGGGTTACTATACATATTATGAGCTACTTCTGCAGTTTTCCTGCATTACATACGTAATGATATATGTACTTATTAAATAAATTCAGTGATTCCTTCAAGAAAATTTATTATAACTCACATAAAAAAAAAATATAAAATCATGTCATTCAAAAATTGAGTTACAAATTTATAAAAATTATTTAAATGAACAAAGGTTTAACCACCTTCTTAAAATTAATATAACTTTCATTTTACCATCTAAGACTATTAAACAAAACTTTTAACAGAAGTTACATATATCATTATTTTCATTTAAAATATCATTTACATTTGAAAGACAGTTTAATACCTTCAAAGAATTAAAAAAAATATAAAACCATTTTAATGGGAAGCACTGAACATAGACACATTGTTATATATAGCTTAAACAACGTCATAGAACAGAAATAAATAATAATTTTTAATCTATATTTTTTATAACTATGCAAATCTGATTTTGTAATTGATATTCTTTTTAAAATAAAAAAAATGTGAAGAAATTCAATTTGCAAACTAAAGTAGTTTGATTCAAACGATATGTTTTGTGAATTGAGTTGAAGTTGAAGAAGAACTGCAGAAACGTCAAAATGTTGAAGTTTTTGTAGTTTAAAAGACTTTGGGTCTGTAAAATGATAATAAGAGAATGGCTTTCGACTGATTATTTGTACTAGATATCCATAATGGGAGCTGTAAATAGTTGGTTCTTAATTCATCTAATGAAACTAAATTAACATACATTTAATTACTGATACAGAGATTATGTTAAAATACATAAATATAGTTGTGAACTAAACGCATAATTATATTAAAAACAAGGCCTCGGTGGTGTAGTGGGTACGTATTTGGTTTATTAACCAAGGAACTTGGGTTCCCCTTATGGCCATGTGTTTTAAAATATTTATTTGAAAGTTATTGCAAAATAACTTTTCTTTACAAATCCCCATGGTTACCATAAAGTAAAATATAAAATTATATGATATAAACAAAATAAATAATATTATTAATATAATTAATACATAGTGTTGACCCACATCCGAAGCGAAAAGGTTTGTCAATGTACACATGCTTTGTGTGTCTTTTTAATCATTAATAAATAAATAAATAAATAAATGTATTAAAAACTCTTGAAGATCACAAAGAAGATCTGAACTTTAACAATAGATCATATGTTAAATACATGAATTTTAAAAATTGGAAACATACCGTTATACTATCTGAAAGTTCTAACTTAGTTAAAATAGATATACTTAGAGAGTTATATTAATCATATTAAGTTTAGCACTTGATATTAACAGAACGTTATCATTCTAAATCATTACCTGTATTTGTAGTAAATGATATTTAATTTTTTTGCACACGCAAACTTTTATATACTGTCAATTTATTTCAAAATTTTTATTATGTAAATTTTTTTTGCATTTACAATTCAATTTATTTTCTTAAAAAAAATCTATTTTCTCATTTTTTTTTTTTTATCTTTTGACATTTTCATTTAAACAACTCGACTTTTATAGTTAAATACCTAATTTGTTATATGACATTACGATGACAGAACATTTTTTTTTATTTTTATATTATATTGAAGTGTTCAAATTTAAATTAAAATGTTGGCGTGTAAAAATCATTTGACATTTTCTTAATAAATATTTAGACATTAAATTGACATTTTTTTCCAAAAATAAAATTAAGATTCAAATCAAGATCATATCAAACAAAATAGTTAAGAATTTTACACACGCAATCATTATATGTAGGTATACATAATATGTACTGGTATATAAAATATTTAATTTTAAAGTTTTTATTAGCACGCAGTCACAAATTCATTGATTCTTTCGTTCATTGACAATTCGCATCAAACTATTTAGGTTTTT